>JAVFBZ010199113.1:0-13923 GCA_032466195.1 Katharina tunicata | reverse complement strand
TTATTTCCTCAGTGTTTCAGGATTTGTTAAGAGGTCGGACGGACAGGGGTTGGAAGGGGACGTAATTTCCTGAGTGCATCAGGATTTGGTTAGAGGTCGGACAGGCAGGGGTTGGGAGGGGACGTAATTTTATCAGTGCTTCGGGATTTGAGAAGAGGTTGGACAGGTAGGGGTTGGGAGGGGACGCTATTTTATCAGTGCTTCGGGATGTGGGAAGAGGTCGGACTGGCAGGGGTTTGGAGGGGACGAAATTTCCTCAGTGCTTCGAGATTTGGGTAGAGGACGGACAGACAGGAGTTGGGAGGGGACGTAATTTCCTCAGTGCTTCGAAATTTGGGAAGAGGTCGAACAGGCAGGGGTTGGGATGTGACGTAATTTCCTGAGTACTTCGGGATTTGGGTAGAGGTCGGACGGTCAGAGGTTGGGAGGGGACGTAATTTCCTCAGGATCCAAACACAGCCTTTATATAAGTGAAACAAACTTTTATTTGATTCTAACACCACGAAAAATCTGACTACCCATATAATTAATACCAAGTTTAGTAGTTTAAACCCCCATCGATTTTTTCCAGATTTGTTTACGTATGAGTAAAGTAAAATATTCTCAGATACATGTGGCCGTTCTGCAGTCACGTGGGAGAAAAATATTTTCAATCAACGTGAACATAATTAGGATTCATCATTCTGCTGCATATACGAATAATTACTGTAGAAATAACCATATAAATAATCATGCAATAACGACAGAAATTAAGTGACATGTCCCCTATATATATATAAGGCCTACGTTAGCTAAGCACGTCTTGTAACACTAGTGCAAATACGGTTACCAAAATTAAGAAATTTGTTTCCAACATGATGATGCGTGATGTAGAATTAAATTAAAAATTTCTTTGAGAAACTAATAGAAGCCAGTTAGTGACAGGACGTTGTATCGCAGCATAGCCGTTCTTTTCATGGGACGAGGCTATAATAGGCTCTGCAAGTCTCGTTCGCTTCTGGTTTACTTCCGGGTACATCCTCGACACTGTGGAGCTCTCTTTTGATAGGTTGCCTTTCAGAATGATTTTTCTTTTGCTTTGGTTCAGTTATAAATTTTTAAAAAGTAGCATGTACTCGGGACCGGAAGGAATCTCTTGAAATCTCTCTCGTCACATAGCGAGACTTACAGGCCCTATACGTGATGCTATGACACCGCGATGGAGTTTCGCGTATTGCACAGTCGCGCGTCACAGCAGCGCGTATATAGCACCCTCGTGGTTGTGAATGTAAGAATGCTTAACGCAATGCTAAGATGTGGCCTTAACCGGCATCCATAGAAACTGCCCTCAGACAAGTATATAAATGGATTTTCCATAATCTTTTTTCTGATAGAGCAGATTGGGTTCACTTGTATATTTCGTCTTACCCTCGATATGCGTATGCCCATGAGTTAAAACATATATGGGTTCACTAATTATATATAATAGGAAGACAAACTGATGAGTACAAATAAGTAATTAAAAACAGCTTTTTAATGGATTTCAAAAATATCAAAGTGGTGTGGGCATAATTGAGTTTTCTTAAAGAAGTCAAGGATGTACATGATATGTTTAGCGTATTTACAAATCGATGCGGGTGTGATTTTTAAAGGAAATTAAAATACAAAATTTACACAGAAAAGAGGCATCAGTTGGGCTATTGTACATCGATAACAGAATAAAATAAATCACTCATATAGTAAATTAAATTAGAAGCAAGACCATAATTATTGTTAAACACTTAATAAATGCCAATAATAAAGAAATCAGTCATCTGAAAGCTAGAAAATTTAGATTCTTAGAGAAATTATTTCCATTTTTATGTATTAAAAGATGTAAATTTAGAAAACATGTTTGCCAGTCCAGTCGTTAATGGCAAAACGTAAAACAACTTTGTCGGTTAGTTTTCGATCTGGCCGAGACTACTGTGTGATCACGTCTGGTGCCAAGATTTTGTTATCTCTGACCTTACATAATGGAAGACATTCTCAACACTTCTTTTTCCAAAGCGAGACTGGTTGCCATAGAAACAACTCCCTCTCCCCCAAATACAATGCTGTTCAACAGCATAATTTTACAACACAATAGTTGTTAAAAGCAATATCAGATGTTCAATTGCACCCTTAAGAAGTCTGGGAACCAAATTTTGCCGTCTTTATTTGCGTCTAATTTTTCGAGATTTTTCTTTAACTCTCCTTCTATTGGAACTCCAAGTTCCTTCAAACCGTTGATGACGTCAGTCTTGGACGCCCAACCCGACTGATCGTGATCGAAGATATCAAAGACTTGCTTCATGTGGCGAATCCTGGAAAAAAATACAAAAATAATAATAATACTTTACGTTTGATTTTGCGTTGTAACATTTACTGATATATTAAATAAATTATCATACGATCTATACTATATCCCAAACTTTTATCAGATAATTTTATACAGCGTTTTTACAACAAAATGAGAATCCAGTTTAGATGAACATTAAGAGGCTATTCCACGAAGCTATGGACCTAAGATTTAAGTTAATATTTACATGAAACATGTTTTAATCCCGTGTGTTTCACATTATTACTAACAAGTTTCATAATCATGATAATTTAAATACACTACTTTGTCAGTTTTATGGTTATATTTGAACCAATTTCGGTGCGGCCTGATCTGTACAAGTTGTGTAGCTGTATTTAAGAACATATACTTGAAAACCATATGTTGATGAACATTTATCCATCTTAGACCTTGACCCTTTCGGCATTGTCCCCATCTGATCCATAACGTTACAGTATATGTACACAAAGGATTAAAACGGATAAAGGGCAGGTATTTAGTGATAAATTCAGCCAACTGTATAACAGATACTGAACTGAATAAAGCCCTAAATGTCGACAAGGGGTCAAAGTAAACTGTCAGAGTGACATAAAATTTCAAGTTATTGCTCATATTGATTCATTCAGTAATTTATTCCCGTCTGGCCGATGTGCTTCTTCGAGTAAGCCATTAATTCTACGTGGCTATCACGATCTTTTTGTTTATAGGAATTGATCTTTGTCTGCCTCATGAATTTTAATAAATAAACGAATGAATATTGAGCTAGATCTCTATCGTGCACCATCCATGACTAGAAACTTATCATGAAGCCATGGAGTTGGCGTAATTTGAAACCGACCTTAATAAAGATGTGTTTAACCTCAAACCAGAACTAAACGTTGAGGGGATGTATAAATGGACTATCCAATGTCACGCTGAACTATAACGGTAACAAATACAGCCTTTACTTTCTTCATAACGTTAGGTGAATTACAAGTCACCACTGGGGTGTACCCTGGTTGGGGTGTAACCTGGTTGGGGTGTACCCTGGTTGTAACTCCATCACGGTAAAATCAATAAACCGGATGTTGTGCACAACAAATAAATAATTATATACATGATTTTATTTCAGACAATTAGTCCTCATAAAAATTTGATAACAATATGCGTGGGTATATTTTGTCAAGAGAGTTTTCACACCGGATTCAAAAAGAGTGATGTGAAGGTCATGTAGATACGCGGAAATAAAATATGGGACAAAACACCACCTTATTTTACTATGGTACTCACGTTAAGAAAAAGATGACGTGGCGTCATGTTTGTTTCATGGACGTCAATTAGTTTATTTTTACTAATATTTGCGGAATACTAATAATCAACTGGAGACTGGAGTTACCGCCCTTTTGTTTGACTAATGTTTCAAAAATCATCAAGTTAAATTCAAAACTGACCGCCGATTTCAAAATAAACAAAAAATAATAATGTCCGTGGATTTGTCATTTATGATCCTGAGGTTTACAAAACCAGAAATAAATTTTAAAAATTCCAATAGACCTATCTTAGCCGGGTACGTCAATGTAACAATACATTCTGAAGGCTATTCTTATACATGTTTTAAACACAAACTTAACTTACTGTGTGGTTTTTGCTCCTAATTGTTTGATAGCTTGCATATATTCCTGCTGTGTTATGATGGCATCCCCATCTTTGTTGATTTGTCTCAATACAGCCTGCAAATGAAACATATCTATCATTATTGTGATTATGAAAACATTTAACTTTTTGGTTTTAAAAAGCTGAAATTCTCAATCTGTGGAAATAGAAAAGATAAAAGGTCTGTCTATGGTTTATTGTCAGGTTCACAGATAGGCTTAACACTATTGACAATGAAATCAAAAAATTCACACGACAGCAAGCGGCTATGAATTGAAGAAACAAAGGCAAACAGTTAATGGGAGTCTTTGTTAGATAGGCTGGTTGATTTGTTGCATGTTTTCTGGTTAATTTGTCTTTATTATAGGAGTTAGGCCGCACTTAACGTTATTTCGCTCACATGACGGCATGTCAGCCCATTGGTTAAGAAAACTATCTTCAACGAAAATGGTGACAACGAAAACAACACGGGGCAATTAAAAGTCGCAAAACACCACGTCCCAACAAATCGCTCCCACAACCCACCCGCGAAAAATTCATACTTGTAAGATATTCTACAACTATACTTATTATTTAATATGTGTGAAAATATAGTTTTCACTCAATGGAATTAGGATATATATTAACTCCAAGGTGTGGCCTTTCAGAATTCAAAGTTAACATATTTTAGTATGCTCTTGCATTTCATAAGCTATCATTCGTTGCATTTAAAAATATACAATCATTTTGTTCATCATGCTACATGGTACAGAACTGTTGCTTTTATAATATTCAGATGTTAGCTGGCATACATATACAATATAAACATATGCTCAATTTTCACTTCTAGTGTCAATCGTATTTGTTTGTGTGCTTTTGTGTGCGTATGTTTATTATCACTAAAACTATTGACTCTGTGTAGAGGTGCGTATATCTCTATTATTCCTTCATGCGTAGAAAAATCACATATTTCATTACATATATATTTTTAAAAAGTAATAGCAGAAACTATAAAAAGTTACAACCTAACCCAATCAGGCAAATTGAGACAGAGGTTATGTATAGTAGTCCTACAACCAGAGTAGTGTTACTCCGAAGAACGAAAAACTCATTTTGATCTAATTATTTCTGGGCTTTATTTTGCCATCATCAGGAGAGACATATAATGCGCCGAAAAATGAGTTTGTCGTTCTTGGGCGTTGTACTATGAACAAAAATCTCAGTGGACAGCATACATTCTGTATTTTGTAAGACTTTGTTTTTTCACATATTGTGTATATTTGCTTCAACGTTTATCATAAATTTAAGTGATGGTAAATGAAATTCTTATTGTTTGTTGATGTTGTTGTTGTTGCTTTTTTTATCGATGTTTGACCTCGTATTGATGGACTTTTTCGAGACCACACATCTTCGTTGACGGGAGACAAACTTTCTCAACGGCCCAACGAACGCCCTTGTAGCAGGAAACCCCTGTGGCTTTCTATGTTAAGGCTTTATTATTAATAGTATTTGACTTTCTTCAGGGAAAAACCTGTTTGCAACATGTAGGCTTTATCATTCACTACGTAACCTCGCAAGATTTGTGTTGAGAGGGTGTGCTATTGTACAAAAACAACTGTATTTACATTTTTGCATTCCTCAAGATTAAACCGAAAGTGTTCTAGAGATAGAAAAAAGGCACCGAGTAAGCTGATATGTGTATGGCGATATTAATGCGGGGTTAGTTACTTTGGTCTCTCTTTCTGATAAGCTCTAGTGTGGGGAGAGGTTTTACCTGCGGCGTCTTACTACGTGATTTTCTGGTTCCATACACGATTAATTCTGGCACCGCCGATAAATAAGTGAATTTACTGTTATATGACTGCTACATACTATCCATAATCAAACTTACTCACCGTATTTCAGACATCGTCTAACGTTTTATACAAAGTTTTGACTTTGAATTCTTGTCCAAATTGTGATGCTTTTTAATTTAAAATCTCCGCCAGACACTTTCAGGGCCGGCTATGTAAATATAGACATTTATTGTGCACGCTAGTTAAGTTATTTCTACACGAGTGTCAGCTGGTATTGATCTCTCTGCTATAAAATGTATCTATCATATGTACACAGTAGCAGGGCTTCTGCAGCTGGTTCTGTTATACATAAAGATATACAGCACACTCTGGTCCCAATTCGTATACCGTGAAACATCCAGACAAAATAGGTAATCAAATAAAATCAATATCGCTTTAATAGAATTCGTGTTGATTTTTGCTCCGTTTTAAGATCATGTATGCGATCAAACATTTGCAACCTCAGTTACATATATATTCCCGCGAATAGGGTTTCGTGGGAAAGTTCTTATTTTTCTTATTTTATACGAAATACATCAAATATTGTAACAAAATAAAAACAATTAATACAATTTGCCACGAAACACTGAACGAATAAAAAAATCATGACAAATAAATTGCCGGCTATTTTTTTCTGCTTTCAGTCAATAAATGTAATTTATTTCACAGGGATGAGTTATTGCACTTGTTCATTTATGTGAGTGTTTTTGTATGAGGGTGGAAGGTCGACAAAGGGCGTGATGAAAGTCGAGAGGGGGCCTGTGTAAAAGATTTAAGATGAAGTTTACATGTTGTGATGCGATTTAATTAAAAAGCGAATCTGGGATATAATTGCCTATGTTAAGAGCTTCTACATAGGTTACTAAACATAAATGAGTCATTACAAACAGGAATGCATTGGTCACATATTTGTGTTTAAATGTATGTTTGTTTGCACTTGTTCGATGAGAGTTGCAACCAAATCACGCATCGTTCTGCAAGCTTCAAATGCGCCCGCGTACATATGTCAAAGCGGTATGACTATGTATATGTCATCCTGTATATAAGTTTGGAAAACGCAGCATATCAAGAGAAAGTTAATGGCCCGAACTGTTTGGATTAATATAAAAGAAGGCCAGGTAGAATAATTTATAGAAATATAGTTAAGCAAACACTGACTCAGCCTTGTAACATATGTCCTAGTGAAAAGAATATTTAATATACGCCTAAGCTTATTCATGGCGCCATGATAGACTATAGTCCACAAAATGTTACCAGGAATTTTATTCAATAGTAAATCTGTATGCGTTTATCAGGCATGTGTTAACCAAGTGGGTCGGATTTTTTGTTTTTGCTCTCTCACACATTATAAAGTGTATGTTACAATGTGATTTTCTTTACGATAAATAAAATACGTTATTTTGTTAAACGTATTTCAACGTCACTGAGGACTTTCCTGGATTTTTTCCAAACAATTTTACTGTTGTGCCAATGACTTGTTAAAGTGGCATTCTGAAGCTGTGTACATAACTTAGCAGCTAGGCCGAGAACGTCCCTTATCATTATACCCAGAAGTTGAAAATCCAGCAAAATTTAATATGTTTCTGTTGTGGCATGGTCTGAGAATGTTCAAATACAGTCTACTAGTCCATGTTAACCAACCACATTGGGATAAAGACATGTCTCCACACGCACATTAATTAAACCCAAAAGCTAATGACAAATTACTTTATCTTTCCATATAGACGTATGCAGTAGATCAAATTAAACACTGTTCGCTAATTAGCTATAATTGGTAGTCTATATATTTATAATGCCCGGCTTTTGTTTTGTTTTGTTTTTATTTCTATTAGTTGTGTGGACCTTTACTTCGGGTGAGTAGCATACAGAATGATTATAGCCCGAGGACGATCGAGGCCCGCGCAACGACATCTGAAAAATTGTATAATATCAATATAACACCATAGATGCGTGAATATACAGACACATAGTGGTAACTATGTATATACACCACAAAGCCAACTGGTATATTATTTGATCTTATCTAGGTTTTAAAAATTGTCAACAGAAAACATGCTGGTTTACAATTAATTACTTGTTGCCGAGTTTACAGAACAGAAGAGAGCACAGTACTGAAACTCAGCCTTATAATATGAACTGTTAAGAATTATATAAAAAAAACTGGTGTCAACTGTTGGAAGATTTATAATGATCACAGGAGAGCCACAGTTAGCTAATAATTCTATGGTGGTCTTTTCATGCCATATTTGTTTTCCTTTAAGTTAACAAGTGTTCATTGGAGAATTAGTATTCTGATAATGGCTACTTAGATAGACCGAAATATAGAATATCAAATATGATGACTTCAACACAATCAGGGTTTATTTCACTCTATTTCATAAGATAACAATATAATGAGGACAAGTCGGGGGCAACACCCCAATGTGGACGATTCGAACTTGCTACCCAAACCGAGCATCGGAGCAGGAGCTATACGCAAAGTTTCAGCTATTATACAGCGAGTCGCTATGCTCAGAAAACAATAAAACAAGTGAGCTTTAGTAGATAGAATACACGCTACAGGTTTGATAATTGGTGTTCTGAGTGTGTGTAAAACTTCATTATCCTGTTAGAGCCAATTGGTCCCTTGAATTGTATGGTGGACTTTTCCTGCTATACAGGAGATATCTCTGTCAAATTAACCCTTTATTCAATAACTATTTATTATAGTCACACAAAAACAGTATGCCCTTTATAAAACTGACAAACAATATTGTGAAACAATTTTTATGAAGATTATTTATTGAATAATAGTTAATGTTAAAGAAACAAACGAAATGGCAAGAACAGTTCACCATACAATTTAAGGGATCAATTGGGTCTAACAAGATTAAGAAAGTTATCCAAACACTCGCAACACCATATTTCATGACTGCTGTGTGCATTCTTAACTACTCAGACTACTTTTTGTTTTCATTTTTTTTTTTTCAGCTGAGTATTGCTTCTTGAAAACATTAAATAAATAGAATAATAAAATAAAATATATAAGATGTAAAAAAAACCTGCGCTTGCGCGTAAGAGGAACATGATTGTTTCATCTATCGATCAAGCACTGGGAAAAAAGTGTAGGCCTAGCCTAACTTGCAGTTAAAACAGTGGGGTTATGATACAAATAGAAGTTCGAACCTCGAACATTGATAGCAGGCCCATCTGTTGATACAGTTACTTTGCGTTGATCTGTTCACCCACTGAATAACATGAAGGTGTACAAATATCAGAGAAACACGCATGCGCATCGTTGGCAACCGCAGATTGCAGATTCTGTATACCCACACCTGTAAGAGCTTTTGTACACGACACTGTTTATTTTATGTAAATAAACATGCGTGCCTGGTTGGCTTCTAGTTCTATTTGTCTGTAATTGTGTTTTTTAATCGTGATCTTCTGTTTGAGTGTTTTGTCCAAATAAAAACCAACTAGAAATTAAATATTTTATTGGCTTGAACTTTTTAGATATCATAGATTTTGCAAAAAAAAAAAACGTGCAGAAATTCAACATCTTGAGATATAAAAAGTATTGAGGTTAATTAGTCGTTTCGGATGGCTGAGTGGTTTGGGTGGCCGGCATTTACTGCTGGCGACTCGGTGCCTGGCTCTGATGGTCGTGGGTTCGATTCCTGCAAGGGTCTCAGCCTGCACAATTTTCTGAACTAGAATCTGTTCAGTATCAGAGAGTGCTATCCCAAAAAACGAAAAAAATGAAAACATCGTTTGTAAACTGTTAACACGATGCTTAATCTGAATTAAACTGGGTTAAAGTTAAATCTTGTATGGTTTGTACTGCCAAACCCCACTTAAAAAGTAAAAATAATGGGTTTCATTTCCGATATCAAATCAAACTTTTGGTTTTCCTTTTCAAGGACACTAAAGATGAAAAATATAGCAGGCTTAGTACGGCTTGAACAATGGAAGACTATTTGTAAAGCAATCAGTTGGTCTACGCCAAATCGAACCATTTACAAGTCAGGCAATTCGCTAAACCTTATATTGGAAACAGAACGTTTTGGAAATGGAGACTATTTGTAAGGATATTACATGTTCAAAAGTTTGAAGACAAAACTTAAATAGAGATACGAACCCTCGCCCTGTCAGCTCCTCCCGGGACGCCCAGGACCACCATAAGTCGGATAAATTCACCAGTATTTAATGTCCCATCTTTGTTCTTGTCTCCAGCCTCAAACGCCGCTAAGAAGTCCATGATGTCTTGGTCAGCCATTTTACTTGTTTTAATATATATCTTCCGTTCAGGTGCGTTCCATAAAATAGGTTGTGTCTCTGAGCTGTCGTCTGTCAGGGAATGTTGCTTTTGTACACAGGGTAATACACAACCCATAATGCAGTGTAAACTTGAAGCAGGATAATAAAATCACTATAGATCTGTCTGATAAAGGGTTACCATAACAACAGAATTGATCCACGGTACAAAGCCACGCCCCCTCTGTGATCATGCGCACTGTTGATAGATTTTCGGTTGCAGATGTTGATATTTTTACATAGGATAACACAGAAGAACAATTAAAATGCGACACTTCTTTGTTTTCTTCCTACCAATGGCCAGATGGTTGATGTTATTTCAACGTGACTTGAATCAGCTGAAAAAAAGAAGCCCAGATATGTCAACAGTTTAACCATTGTCATTTTATACCCTTACACTGTATAGATCTATCAATTAGCTTAAAACCAGGGGCTGGATAATATCCAAATAGTGTTATAACTTTATGTAACCTAAAAAATGTCCAGGGCAAAATAGCCACTAAGTCAATAAAAGCTGCCCGAGCTGACCAGTGTATGACAGTTCAATAGGCAATATTTATACATTTTTCGTTTACTGCCGTAGATTTTATAACGTTAATAACGTCCATTGTATATGGACGAAAAGCCTGAAATAAAAAAACCTTATTATCATTATTATTATAACAAAGCTCATGAGTTATGAATTTTGATTTAGCGATAATAATATTTGTATCGTAATTTTCACATGGCTTTTTGGTCTGTTTTTCATCAATAAATTATACATTCAAAGAAAGTAAAGCAGGGAAAGGTTTATATAAAGTGGATAGCTCAGTGTTTATAGCATTGTGCCATCTCGGATCTTCCTCTATACCCTTCATTCACACCATTACACACCAGTAGTGTAACAACATGTGCTTGATAACGGTGCTGGTGTCGGCACCAGTATGTTGCTCATCCATAAGTCCTCAAGTTGACATTGTAATAATGTCGAGCTAAGTTACGATTGCAGCCTCTAAATGCCCTGGTGTTCCCTAAGCTAAAGGCTGCCAGGAAGCCGATTTATTGTGGCGTAGTAAACTTAAGCTATGATAATTCATTTAATCACTATTAAAGGACGACCACCGATTGTCGACCAGCCTTAACTATTTTCCACGTGTATTATTAAAGATATATTCCCGTATTTTATTGGTCCAAAAGCCAGCAAAACAAAGAACGGGCTATTTTGTATATCGTGAAAAGAACAACAACTTTAACATAATAGTAAATGGGAGCGGACACTAAAAAGCTTTTTCGATGCTTAAATTTAACTGTTTTAAAGTTTTATTTCCATCTCCATATACATAGCAGCGTATTCATGTGATTTTTAATCACAGTTACATGCATGGCTTGGCAGTATGCCTTAGTGACAAGGTTTACTCTTTTAAATCGCACCTGTTGTGTTATATTTCGTGGTCTTGTTTTTTAAGCACACGTTTCAGTGATTTGCGCCAGACTAAATCACGTGTCGTTTCCTCCTCAACAATGAATGGTAATAAACAATCGTTCCTGAAACCAACCACTTATTAAATAATTTATTAACTGATCGCTTGAACGAACAAAACGAACTAACAAGCCAAACGGATGAACGAACGAACGAAATGTTCTCCAGGGGTACTTAAATGTGAAGCATAACATGAAAAAAGCTAAAATAATAAATCCTAAAAACAACATACAAAACTTAAGGGGTGCAACTTCTATATGCAACGTTTGAAAGTTTATTTTGACAATCGTCTTGGAACATAAGATCGAGTTATGGGACTACGCTTGAGAACGATGTGAGAACACGCATTAAAACGTTGTGCCAAATAAATGCGAATTGTAGTGGTTGGGTGTGCTATTTATCAGTACGTTAGCTTGTAAATGTCCATCAAACAATAATACCTTAAAATTAGTAGAAATATGGACACTTACAACTATTGACTTATTTGGCGTTTACTTGTTTCTCTAAAAATAATACAAAATTTCCAAGTACAGCAGAATTTACAAAAATGACACTTATGTAACTAAATGATACATCTAGCATGTATTATAACACAATTATCATAGTGTATAACAACACTATCTCGACTGTAACCCTGAGTTCAAAACAACACTCAGTTTTAACTAAAGATTAAACGTTAATTTTAATCTTGAGTCCATGGAGAACGTTTGCTTAACTTCTCAATGCTTGTTTATTTAACCACGTGCTGTTGTGTACCATCGTCTAGTTGTGACATATTTGAAGATTCTGATGTATTTTCAAAACGTTTGTTCGGTAGTGTCCATAACAATTCGCCATGTACACAGATATATACATAACTTTATTAGGCCTATATATGATAAAATTATAAAATAGAGAATCAAATCATTCTCTCTACCGTCGAGTCTTTGACTCTATAAGGTATTGACTGGAAATCGTGTTGTTCACCTATAGTTATCTCTGTGTGCTGTTGGTAGCAGTATAGTATGAGTTATAGCCGATTAGATGGTACTGCTTCACGATTTTATCTATTTTGCTCTGCCTTTTGCAGACTTCAAATTGAATCGGCTCTGTGACAAGTCATTTCCTCTGTTATATTTTAAATAAGTTGGTAGTCAATTTTAGACGATTAATTCGCCAGGGCACTTTTTGGCGGAAACAGAACTACGGCAACAACAAGGATGGCTTGTCAGTACACTAATATTAGTGTTCGTATACTTCTAAATTCCAAGAAAGGTGCGAGTCTATTTTAGTATGATATTTGGTTTGGGTCGACAGGGTGAATAAAGTGGTGGACATTTTAGGGCGTTGACGCCTTCCTTTGATGTTCATGGGTTCGATTTCCGTATACGATCATATGTCTTTTCAAACAATGCAGAACGATATAGTGCCTGTCTAACGTGAATAAAGATACAGATGTCTGTATTATTAGTGTACCATGTATTCATATATGTAATGGCACAGAACAGTACTGAATATTTACCTTCTCACACAGAGCGAGTTTTTGACACTTTGGGTTACTTCAGGTGTACTATTTTAGCAAAAAGCACACAAGTAATGGAAGAAAATGGACAATCAACATTGAAATTACACATTAAAGAATTTATGCACACGCATCGAGCTGTGCGATTTACGCCCTGTGGCATTACACTGAGTTGAGCATTGCATATTTCTGGAGCTGACCGTGGTCTTACGGTTTATACTGCAACTGTCCTGCTGAGAGAAAAACATATCACTAATCGTTCAGTAAACGATAATGTAGTCTGGTTTTCGTGTATTCAACTGATTTTAAAAAAAACGAGAGTCAGCACCATGATTCAATGGGAACGAGTTTACATCTGGGCAGGTTTGTTAATAACTAGACAAATTATTCTGTCCAGTCATAACAATGGATGGATGTTAATACACAACTGGCCCAAATTTTATAACTGGTTTTAATTTGATGCATTTTTATAAGCAGAAACTCAAGTCAAGATATTCAAAATGTTATTAGGAAAAAGCGATCACACTTTCACATACAGGCCTACCTCTAATTGCACGGAAAGTTGATTAATTTGGACAAGTTAATATTAAATGACTGAATATTCGATCTCAATTTTCATTTATTTTTTTATGAAAGATAATTTTGTTATCCATCACGTTAATCTAAGCTTGGTTGTTTAATATCTCAGTCATTTATAAAATCTGTCTGCTCAATATATAATCGGTCAAAAAAGAAACGCATAGGTGAAATGTCACAAGAAAGTGTTGAATTTTTTTAAGAATATCGTTTCTTGTTTACAATGTTTATCAATGCTTCTGGAATGGGACAACATGGCCAACTACACTGAAAAAAAAAATAACACACGTTGTGGCGCGTTTCTGTGGAA
>JAVFBZ010199112.1:21672-33162 GCA_032466195.1 Katharina tunicata | reverse complement strand
AATGTTATAGTGCTTGTACATAATTTTAAAATTATCGCTAACCTTGTCCCATATTTTGATCAAGCAAAAAAAAAAAAAAAAAAATGTTGTTGTTGTAAAGTTGGGGGGAATACTGCACGCCATGTTAGGTTTGTCCATAAAAATTTAAATTTACAGAATACACTTAAAAACTAAAATCTTACTTTTTACATTTAAACTTAAAGCAATACCCTCATTACCGCCAGTTACTTTATGCTGAGGCAGTAATTTAAGCGGGAACAATGTGAGAGAGAAAAAAACAGCACAGGCTGGAAAGGAAATTCACATTTCCTGCTTTCAACCAAAATTATTCCTTTCTTCACATTTTGAAGAAAACTGGCATTCAATAACAGAAGTCAATTGGTTAAAAAAAGATCCAAAAGCTTTTCTCGACACATTAGCCTCCATTAATGCTAGTCAGCCTCAATTCCATTGGCTTGTTCTGGCTTTTTTTCACTACAACAACAACAGCAAAGATACTGTTTTTATTAGATTTAAATCTCTCAATTTCCTTGTTTTAAAGTGGCTTACACAAAACCACTCTCCAAACAGAATACTAAAAAAGAAACCTTTTTTTTCAAACGCTTTTAAAAGTTTTGTTAGCACATTTGAAGGGCTCTGTAAGTTTGGAGTTCTTCGAAAATCAGTTTATAAAGGGGTCCATTATTTTGTTGTTACTTCACAATTCTATTCTATGTCTTCCTTTTTTATTTCTTTAAAACTGCCAGATCTTTATATATTTTCTGAGAGGGTACCAGAACACAGTATGATCCCACCCAACCACCTGCTACAATTACAGGACATCTCAAGTAAAGCCATGTGATGGCTTTCTTACTACGATAATATTATTATGAGTATTTGATGACATATAATTAGTCATAGCAAAGAAATTCAACAAGAAAATGACACTTTTTAATATGCTACCTTTGCAATATGGTATGAAGGGCGACTTTCTTACATTGAATATATAATCAGGGGTGCATGTTTAAGTTGATGGATGTACTATTAGCAAACAAGCAAAATTAAACAAGAAAATGAAATTTATCAAGAATCTATGTTTGTCGTATGGTATGAATATATTATAAGGCATATATATTCATGGAATATTATAAGTCCATTAAGGAAGAGAAATTGAAGTATATAAATTTAATATGCTACCTCTGTGTTACAACCAGCTAATGGCTTTCTTATTCTGACTATTTTCTGGAGATTCGCTAACCTCAGAGCTATATCCTGGGAAAGCAGGGCATGACCAATACTTAGTGAGGACAACATACCACAACCTACCAAGAACCATTCATCACTCCACCCTGCCCTTTAATGGGGCAATTACCCTTTGGTAGCTGTTCAGAACTAACTGACTAGCAAACCAACTCCAGAATCCTAAGTGAATCAGACTCATCCATACAAAGAGTAACAAACTTTACTACTTATCATCATTTTCTCTTTACGTCTACATTCTGGGGGTAAAGGGGTTAATCTTCTTAGTGCACATCATGAATAGTCAATTGTCTGCAGCACAAAGTGTTAATGGCCAAAATTATCTACTTCAGGGTTTAGCAGCTCAAAACTAATTTACTCAATCTATCAAGTAATCAGAAGGTAGTAGGGACATGAAAAAGGTAAAGCCAAGTTATAGCAATGACATAAAATACAAAGTTAGGCTTTCCGTCCCAAATCCATGAGACAGGGGATTGATTTCAATACAGTCTGTCAGTCTGTTAGCAGGATAACTGAAAAAAAAACTAGCTCCTGTTTTCACAAAATCGACTAGGAGCAATGTCTACCAATAAATAATCTTTGAATCTGGGAGCTAAAGGCAGGCACTACAGTGCATTTAATAGATAATTAGGCCTTTAACTGTATACATGTTTTAAATACTGCTTTTGTTTTCTTTCTCAAAACCATATAACAAATAACTTTGTTAACCATGTGATTACAATTACAAAGTATTAGTAAACTGCAATGTAGATATATATATAGCTAGGTTCAGATTACAATTACAAAATAAGTACACGACAGGTTTGTTAAGTATACAATATTTTTAACTTTGTACATTTCAGAAAATATAATTAAAACAAAAATTAGAATGCTATGTTTATTTTTCAAAACATGCTGATTACCATATACTTCAGAGATCAACCCAGCTTAATATCAAAATACTAAAAACAGACAAATTTGTACTTTTTTGTTCTTAATAACATTTTTTGCATTAATTCTAATTATCTTTTATCTTGTGCTTTACTTTTTTCAGGGTTAATATTGATGGTCAGTGCTTCATCTGTTGCCATACAGTAAGAATAAAACCAAATAAATTAGTATTTCGCTTAGCATGAATGAGCTCATTAGCCAGGAGGATAATTACTATATTAGCTATGTGCAAATAAATATATAGCTAGGTTCTGATGTAAATAGACCATGCTGGGAGATACCATGCTGTGCATGTTTGTGTTGCCAGTACTGAATACTAAATGTGTTGGCTTCATTAGGTCAGATTTGGCTCTACCTTGTGTTGTAGTTCATATCAGTAGGCGTTAACTAGACATTAGTTGTTTGGATATTTGCTGAAGACTATTTGACACGGACAAGAGTAAATAGGTGAGTATAATAATAATTAGGATATGTAAAAAACATCAACTAAATAACGATAAGATATAAACTAATATGAGAAATAAGGAAGCACTAAAGTGATTATAATAAGAAAATAACATTCCAATAAGAACGTGAAGTAAGAAAAGTATACAACAACATCAAGAACAAAAGTGTCATGTTGTCTATCTAAAATAGCAAGGTGGCATGCTCAAATTTCATAATTGAAATTGAAACCACCTTGTATGTTGAAAACGGAGTATTAAAACTATGTAGTAATTCTATAGCTATCACAAAAGTCAAGTTTCTATCTATAATCCATTCATCTCAAACCTAAGTATGGTATAACTGGACGATTTTATCTCATCTTCTGATTCCTCAATCTATTCACGTTTCCCTGTACATGAGAGCCTTATCAACCCATTAAAACCATATTTGACAGGCAAGCGTTGTTTGCTGTTAAATGAAGCTTTGGTGTAACCACCTGATCCAGTAAGAGTGATAAATGATACCAAATATGTAGTACTTCCAGTATAAGGGTTGAGATTAAAGATGTTTAAAGTAGATCTATAGATAAACGATCAAACAATATCCAATACAGTATCCTGTGACAAACAATCACGGAAAATAAGTATCCAAAATATTAAAAACAGATTAAGCACTTGATAACAGATTATTAATGACTTGAAGACTTGTCTTTCATCCATAAGGAATTAACTACCATGATAATGTTTCTGGTGTCAGATAACTAACTGACTAGAAAACAATTAACAGTTTATATTATGTTATCAAAAGAGATGTAACTAAGCAAATTCAGTGTTTGAGAAAACGTAGAATTGTTACTTACAGATGGGTTTCATGTCCTGGACTTGAATTGTCTTCATTAAAATAAATGATTCAACTTCGAAGTAATGACAGATTCTATTTGATTACAAGGAATACTGAGTAAGTTTCACCCAAGTTGACTAGTCTTACAGCAATTTTAAATTCATGTCAAATATTTGTCAATTGCAACTAAGTGTATATTTGTTACTTTATATCAATGTTAATTGTAATCTACCATCTAATTTTCTTAAAAGTTTTATTTTTTTTATTTTTTAAAATTATTTATTTAAACAGATCAAAAGAGTCTTTATCTAGATTATCACGTTAACATTTGCGTCTATTTTTGGAATATTACAAATCTGGTCACAAATTTATGAACTAGAAATATCTAGAAGATGCCACAAAGACACACAAGACAAACATACAGGGACAATATCATTTGGTTTATTTTATTGAATTCGTCCATCAACAGGCTGAGCAGACCAATTATGCAGGAGATAACAGTATAATACACTAATAGGAAATAAATCAACAATTGAAGATTACAATCATTAAGCTCATTAGGGTAGATGTCAAAAGTGCCGATGATAATTAAAATAAGAGGTTTCTACAGTTAGCCTTGTTAGTAGAGTTGCTCTCCCTGGTATTAATATCTGAAGATGTAGATAAATTGATGTTAATGAATGAGAACAGACTAGAACAGCTATAAAGATAGCAAATAGATCCCAAATTTAGAAATGAGTGCAAAAATGTGTTATTACAATGCAGAGAGAAAAATGATAGTGACTCTATAGAATTGGAAAATTTGTCAATCACCATTAATGAATTAATAGGCCATGTTATGAATAAACCATATGCAGCACATTACACCTAGAAACCCAGACATTACAGATTAACGAGAGAAGTTAATCTTAGATATAATTAAATCCGACTGATTGATAATTGTTTAACATCCTGCTCAAGGGTAATTTTCTTATATGATGACTGTGTGTTCGAACAGCAAAAAGCCACTCTAAAAAGGGCAAGCAATGTGAAGTCATTTCAATAGTCAGCCTCGCTGAAAAGATAACCTTCCTCCAGTTCTCAGAATGGCAATATCAATGCAAGCTCAAAACTGCCATTTGCCTCCAAAGCTGCCTTCAACAGTCTGTAAGTCTCAATAATATACTGGCACTAATATATGAACAACACACTAATTAGAAATTACACAATAGTTATAATTACACACACAAATAGTAACCCAATAAATTATGCATCAGTGATAATCCTGCCTAATAGCAATTCTTACAGATTAGTTATAACTATACACAGTAGTTAAATAACCTCACTTCAGCACAATCTTACGCTTCAATCAAAATATTCCAAATTAGTAATAAATTTAAAAAAATAAAATAAAAAATAAACAAACAAGGTCACATGAATTAAAATGGAACACATAAGTTATAATTGTAATCATAAGCTCTAAACATAAGTAATAACAGCGGGTAGTTGGGTGGAAGCTTACTGTGCCCTGGTTTAACTCCTGTCCTTTTCATGCTGCCTATGTCTGTTGCCAATTTTATTGAGGGTTTTTTTCTCCACCTAATGGACCGGCAGGCAGTCATATGAGTGGAGTAACTTTAAGAAAGGCGTAAAACACTGATCAAACAAAACGAGTATTAGTAGTAATGCTACACACAGAAATCTGTAATTATCACATTTTTAACCATATTAATAATCAAATTGCACAAATTTGTCCTAAACATTACTTATTTAACATTAACCACATTACAAAAAGAGGTCATCTTTAAGCAGGTATTATCTAGAAAAATGAGTACCTGAGAAAACAAGTGCACCGAGTTTTAAACAATAAAGACTGGACAGTATTTACTAATGGAAGTTTGTGACAGATTTGATTCATCTGAAGACTCGATGAGGCATATAACACAATAATAGCCCCTCTTGACAAAGACAAACGACGCCAAATAACCATTAATTCATCCTGTATCATTTGATTAATAGGTCAATAATCTGCTGACTGGATTCTATGGGGCAAGATTATCTTTGGCACTATGTAGGAAAAAAAAACCCACGAACATAAATCAAGGAAAGTTTTTGATAATTAAATGCAAAAGGGATTGATCTGAAAGATCTGATTTACATTCAAACCACTTTGAACCATTCTAAAAGGATTTAAATCACTGCACAAGCAACAATGATCTGGAGTATCCGATTTCATTGCCAGTAACAAACACAGCCTTACATGCTCACAAATAAAAAATAAAAGCAAAATATCGATTGAAAAACCATCCTTTTTTAAGGGAACTAACAGTTGAAAAATGCTGCCCATGATTTAGATTACGACAGCCCTATAAATGATCAATGTTTGCTATTTCATTTAGCATTGCACAGCATCTCAACAAACAACCAAAGACACAACAATAACATTTAACAACGCGTCATAACTCATACAGGTTTTTAGAAGTGGAGAAAAAACAATGTTGGAATTTTTATGAAGTTCAGACTTGACACTAACAGAAATTTAAGTTTTATTTCCAAGTTCACATTGATAAATTCAACAAATTGTTTAAAACTTGTCGCCTTAAGGTTGAATTTGTTGAAGATTTAGGGTAATAAAGACCTATATTAAGTTTAATAATAAAAAATACACTGGTTATTAAATCTCTTACTAAGAATTCCATATATATAGTTATACGATGATTTATCCTGTTGATTCAACATCATTGTGTAAAAGCTACACGTACCTCAGTTTCAGTTTATATATATTTGTATAACGAGTAATCACACTGGCACAGGGATAGTGACTAATTAAAGTCGATAAATAATCTCATGTTCTAGATAAATTCTCAGAGACAAGTTTCTAAATAAACCTGAATCTCGAGTTGTTCTGGATAACCTATAAGCGCATCTTGAGAAAAGGCAATATATGTAACATGTATATTGTGAAGATAAATATGTGGCGAATATGTAACACACATATTTATTAGGTATGGACGATAATAAGCACAATCTGAAAAATGTAGTTTATATATATATTATCACAGTATACTTTCAAATAATCTTTAATATAGACCAAAAACTTGTAAATCAGACCATGTGCTGTAAATTTATTATTCCAGACTGCCTGGAAAACAAATATAATAATGAGTTTGTTTGTTTTGATAAACTTTCTGATTGGTACTTCACATAATACTTATCCTGGAATAACGCTGTCTTTATTGTGTTGAAATCTATAACGCCATGTCATGGGAATCTTCCAGCGCCGTTTTTTAATCAATTAGATGACTATGAGGCGGATACTGTATGGAACACAATGAGAGCTGTATAAACTTGCTGTATTTTATGTAGAACATAAAAGGAAAAGCTATACTAAAAGCCATTAGATAAACTAACTTTTCATTAGTTCTTTGAAGTAGTTCAATCACTAGTGATGGTATAAGTGTCGGTGCAAAATGACAATGTCTCTTGGACCCAGTTCACAAATCAAACATTTGTTATAGCTATTAAGACACTTAGAGGTTCGGGTTTCGTTCAATTCTCCGCTCTACCATTTTGTCTGGGGATATATTCCGTTTGAACAGAGGATGCTAGGCTTGAACGGTCTCACAGCACTGTAATGGACACGCAAGCCAAGACGCTTTAACGGAGCAAAGATCGTTAGCTTTTCTGGCTGCTATTGACCAAGGGCTCTGATCAGCACAGTGTGAAAGCTATCTTGAAAGGTCTAATGGTCAATGTTGGCAGCCATACCAATCCCCTTTCAACCAGGGGTGCATCTGATCGTCGTGCGAGAGGAATAAGCTACATGTGTAGGGAATAAAATAATCTGAATGGGCTAGACTTGAAAATAGACTCATTCTAGTAAATTTTGTGGTATGTAATATATTTCAAAGCTGTGGAAAGAATATACAATATTGGATAATTGTGGGTGGGCAAAAAGGAGATATTTGTTTGCAGTCCAAAGCGCAGTATTTGACCTGGAGATTCCTTTTGCTCTGAGCTATAAGGATAATTAATAGCCATATGAAGCTGATATGTCGTGGTGTCTTCTATTATGTCTGGTAAAATAACTTTAAGTATGATGTAAAAACCGAGACAAACAAAACCAGTCTGAGGCACCCTTGCGAAAGAGGTGAAAAGGAATAAAATAGTCCGAACCATCAGGGGTACAGCTTCATTAGCTGAAACCCTATGAAGCATACCATATGTCAATTCATGAGATAAGCCTCGAAAAAACTATATCAAATTGGTCAGTTTTGGGGAAGCAAATGTAGTGTATTTCCTTCCACCTACATGTAGCAATTTTCACAATCCCTTTGAGAGAAGCGTAAAGTGAAAAAAAAAAAAGTAGTCTGGCCGAACATTTGTTGATTCAGACGAACCCATAAAAAACAATTATAAATATCTATTCAGGAGATAGGCAACGTACACAAATTACAAATTGATGAGTTTTTGGCAATAACTCTCACATAAAGAGTAAAGATAAAATAGTCCACGCCAACATATTTGGCAACATAGGTCCATCCCCAAAAGCAATTATAATGCATCAATTCAGGTGATAAGCCATGTACACACGTTGCAAATTGGTCAGTTTTAGGAAAACAACACTCTCCTCTAAATAGCTTAGCATGCTGTGAATTCCCTGTTGATAGTCTGGCCGCAATAGTAGATTTCAGAATAGTGGTTTTTCACAGATGAATGAACATGGATAATATAAATCCAGTAAACTGTTGGTTTGCTTGTGAAAAAAAGACGTATCTTCATAAACCATGGATCATGCTAACACACCCCTCAAACCTCCCATATAGATAAGACAGATTAGAAACATTCTGTCTAATTTTGCAATAATGAATGAGATGGTGAGGTGATTTCAGATTTTTTTTTTCTTCAGTTTTCACCTGGTATCCCACTACACATTTACATTGTCCCTTACAAATGTTTTTGTTAATGTGTAGTATAGCTTTTTTTTATTAAATTTTCCTTTAAAGTAGATTATTACAACTTAGAGTGTAGTGCAATCTTGCACTATTCCACATAAACTGATTTAATCAGCAAGTTACTTAGCTAGTGCCACATACAACAGAAATGAAAAACAACTTTGTTTACAATATTCAATTAAATAAGACTGATGGCAAGTCAATGAAGTTTATGAAAAAAAATCAAAACTATTTTGTTTGTTTTTGTTGTTGGTTAATTTCAAGATCATGCAATGTAAAAGTCATAAAACAAAAAGCCATGTTTGAAATTGGTCAGCTTTGGCAACAAGAGAGTAGCACATTCTAGTGCCTTCTGGATCAGCAGTAGATAAGCCATGTCTGGAAGTGTCCAGCTGTCAGAGTAGGGGGAAACATTGACCTGCCTCTATCTAATACTGGTCCAAGATTGATAGAGTGGACCTCATGACCATACTGGACTTAGCAAGATCTCTTAAATATCTGGAAAGATTTCCACGCTGGTTACCAAATACCCCTTGGACAATCAGTTAATGAGAAACAGTGGCATGTAGCCAGAATCACTAAGCCATTCCATTAGCAAGAGACAAACATAGACATGACATTCCCCACCTGTTACCGACCCCTCTCTCTAATATACCTACATCAATCATTACTTCAGTTCTTAAGGGAAGGAACAAAATCCCAAGTTTGTTACCAATCTCGTTTATGTTTTATATATTCAGATCTGTAAATCTTTGAGACACTATAAGGTTTAATCAATCATTGTCTTCTTGAAGAAGTCTGAAAGGGTTTGAGAAAGTTCATTTGCTTTATATCTAAGTCCATAACTATTCCAACCATTAAGTAAAAAATACTTCTTAATTATCATTCATATATTTAGATCTTTAATTCTTTGAGGAGATTTATAGTTCCATCAGTCATTGATTTCTTAAAGAAAACTTATCCAGTCTGTGGAAGTTAGTTTACACTAACATTACATACTAACACACATATTGTCATTTATGGACCGTCAAATTTGTTGATAGATTCAGTTAACGCTGCACAAGGTTATTCTATCATATGACAACACGTCAGTCCATTGGGTGGAGGAAATCACTCTAAGCGACACTAGCAACACACAAGACATTTACAGGACAAGAAACAGGACACCCAAAAAAAAAACCGGCTTCCCAAACCTTCTCAAATATCCTTATTGAGGAAACAGACAAATTATCTTCATTTGGGCCGACTCTAGTTGTTGACCGCTTTCTTGGACATTTGCATGAACAACAAAATTGTTGCACCTATATTTAACTGTTTACTAATCACATGTTATGAATAGACAGTGGCAGACAAATTACTGACACTGATTGACATGAATATAAATGGTTTATTTGATAAGCCAATTTGGAAGAAAGCTGAAACATTACATAATATTAACAAGTAGTTGTAGAATTGAATGGTCAGCTGTGCACCCAACGGCCTGACTTGAAATAATTGCCGTTGTTGACATGTAGAGGAAAATTAGGCAAATAGGAGGATGCTGCTCAGGGAAAATCTCCAAGACCTAAGTCTGGCCATAATTTGTAAGAAGCAAATGCAGAATTGCATCTATTGTTACCATTTGGACTGAAAACATGTTTCCCTCAGAAAAAAAACTTAATTAGCCTACAAAGAACAAATAAAAAATATAAACACGAAGAACAAAACAGGACGTAATCAGGAAAAAACCAATAATAATACTTGACCGACATATTTTATTTTCCTTTTGACTGTTTCACCAATAAGTTTTCTGAACCGTTTCTCTGGGAAAGAGGTCAATGTATAAAGTAAACAAAAACAGGCAAATATCTTCATACAGTATAATACCACAGGTCCTCAGAACCCTTTTCAATAGCAGAGCCATTCAAACTGTTTTGTTTGCTGATAGTGTTCTTTTTTGTTTGTTAAAAGAAACGCTTCCAAAAGGTTTTAAAATGTCAAGTAGTTTTTTCTTTTTTGCAACTCTACTACTAAAAATTTAAACACAATAATGGAATGAAAGAAGTTTCCCCTTAAACAGCATTGCAGCATATTACTTGCAGCAAATTTTTATTCTGAATTTGGTCAGGTGATAAAGTATATACAGAAGAAAAATTCAGTAAAATGAAAACCAAATAAATGCATTTTTCCTTTTAAATCCAGTGTAAAAAATTATTTTGCTATTTACGACACTATCTGCAACCTTTTGTGATGGATAAGATGGTGGCGACATCCTCTAAATCTTTAACAAGGTATCGAGACACATCTCCTATTGATACGGATAAAGCTGGTTGAACATACGCACAATAGAACCTTGGAGAACAAATACTCAATGGCTTATGCCGCATTAGAAAAAGTACAGCACTTGTTTTAAATAGTTTAACAGCTTCCTTTGTGTAATGCAGGTTTTCTGGTACCAAGCAGATATAAGTAAAGTAGACTCGTTGACCAAAGAATCTAGAAAGGTCAAGCGTAAACAGGAAACTAAGGCAAGTGCATGTAAACTTAGGGATATTTCTTTTAATCCTGTCCAGAAATAAATCGTATTCTTGTGGTCAACCCTGAGGCTAAGTCAGTATGTTTTGAGCTTACATACATGCTGCCATATGAAGCACTGCAAGAACATTATCTTTCCAACGGATGTAACATTTAATGTGGCTTAGCATTAGTTGATTGTCACAGTCTTGTATTTCTTAGTGTTAGAATGCAATACTATCAAGGTCATATAAACATAAATACCTTGAGTCACAGTTGAATACAACTCAATCAATCTAAGAGTACAATGTATTACAGGAGACATGGGAAATAATGCAACTATGCCATGGAAACCCCTAAAAATATAAGTCACAAAGGAGTTTAGTCTGCAGCATAAATAACCTCTCACTTTAAGCAAAACAATAGCAAGTCTGTTTTATTTATTATTAATGCAACACAATAAGATGTTCATCAGAGCTGAACAGAGGCAATGTGTGGCAATGAGATTGAATATAAATTGAATGAATAACTTACACATGCAAAAATCTAAAGCTAAGTCTTTTAAACAAGTCTTATAAACAAGATTAGACATTTAATAGAAGGGATTCTGCTTCACAATTCTGGCAAA
>JAVFBZ010199112.1:0-11705 GCA_032466195.1 Katharina tunicata | reverse complement strand
AGATAACATGAACAGAACAGGACACCACAACAAGTCGGCTTCCTGTGTCCCTTAACCCAGAGAGCACCAGGGCACAATGGCACATGAAGTTCCCACCAACCACTCGTTTTGTTGTTTGTAATGTGTTCAACCCTGTACTTAAAGACTTAAGTAAAATAAGGAATAAGGTAGTTCATTTGGTAAGTTAAACTATTCCACCATAGGCTGTTCATAGAAGAACACTTCATTCTCAGGTAATTATTCCTGTCAGTCTTTTTCGATGGCTTTTACTGGACTTTCAGATTCGCCCTTGAAACTCTGGTCGTATGTTTTGAATATAGTATCTCAGGATCATTTATTTTGCTTTGGCTGCAGTTATAGGACTCGAAACAATTGTCATTGCTTTAATATCCTGTGTGATGTTATATGTATAGATTGCTTTTTTGTTTTTTTTTGCATTTTTTTTGTATTGTGACGATTGAAATTGGTCCAGATATATATTTTGTCAAGAGTAATCACTCTGGCACAGGGATGTCCAGATATATATGTATATCTTAAAGACTGACAATGGTAGAAATTTAACGTGCACTCAGCATCACAATGTCAAGAGTGTGCAGCGTTTGACTCCTTGCACTAGAGTGACTAGGACATGCTGACAGATATTGCGGTTTCCCCAAAGTTAAACAGAATTCTTTAGTTGTTGATCTTACAGTTTCGCCTAGACGTTGTAAAGAAATGGATTAAAAAAAACTATACTGCTATTTTCATTTGTTACCCAAAATTCTAAGGATTTAGGTATGGGTTAATCATAAGCTTTCTACTGCTTTAACATTGGCATTTCCATGTATTATCTTAAATATTGGGGTTCAAATAACAAAACATAAACACATATGCTAGTAGCAATGAGTGTCAAATTCCAGGCACTATGATAAACATGAGCACTATGTGGAACGAGTATCCTGAGGCAAAGATGTCTCCCTTCCTTAAACAGGATAGAATACAATAATAATAGTTATATTTACACTGACAAGGCATCAGAGTTTCTAATTAAATGGTACTGTTCATTAATAAATGGATGTCGTGAAAAGTGTGCTTCGATCGTGAGAGATAAAAACATATAATTATATGATCAACAATACTACCTCATATCATCAACATGGATACTTTGTTTGCCTTGGTTTTTATCAAAATTAATTATATTTTACACATTTTATGGTATACCAGCAAACTGTAAACAAAACAAAAACAAAAACACTTTTGGGAGGAGGAAGGAGTCACAGTTCTGATTTATTTATCATTGTTTTTACATTGCACAGCTATAGGATGGTTATAAAGTATAAATTTCAGGCCGTAATGATTGATATTGATTGATTGATTGATTGGTGTTTAACGCCGTGCTCAAGGGTATTTCACATATATGACAGTGCTGTACGTATTCCAACACAGGACAGTGACTCTTACACAACCAAAAATATGAAGTCATTTTAGTGTTATCACTGTTGGAAAGATAATGTTCCTCCAGATCTAAGAATGACAGCATGAAAATAATCTGGAAACATATTGCCCTTAGCCAGAGGGCTGATTGATTGATTGATATTAAACAAGAACAACTAATATTGTAACAAGGGCCAGGAAATAGATATACCCTATAAATCGCCACTAACGATAGCGACGTTAACCTCTTCATCTTAAAATCATGATGTCATAGTAAAAATCAGACAGACATGTCAAAAGATGCGCAAGTCAAAATAACAATTGCTTAAAGTTCCGTGTTGATTTTATTAAAATTATAGCATTGGCAGGTAGAATGTTGGCACCTACATGTATTTGAGGAGATGTCTATATTCACACTTGGGAAGATTTGGTAATAACCATTTCATTCATGCTTAGGTAGGTTTATGTAATCCTGTACAAACAGGTGCTTGTTAATTTTTTCAAGGCAGTTTTCTCAAAACTGATTCTCAGAGTATGAGTCACAAGAATTCATTAAAGGTGAGGTCTGTTATAATCAAAGTAACAAGAATTTAAATGTTTTATTTGTGCTCAAGTAAAAACTGACCTTAAGTCACATGTACACTTATGTGGCCACGTTTCATTGTCAGTGATTTGTGGAAATTTATATGAAAAGACTTCACAAAATAACACTGCGGGAAAAAAATGTCACTGGCCTCAAAACCAGCCAATGTGATCCACCAAATCAACCACAGAACCTATAATTTTCTGATACAGCAGGATATGTCTTCCTATCAACTTGATGATATAGCCTATAATTTTCAGGCAAGGGGATTCCAATGACGGAGTATGACGGCTCCCAGTTACAGCGTATGACATGGTAATCTTGGTTTTCCTGCATCACAAACACATGGTGAGAGGAAAGAAGATCTGTGAACGTCATTAGGTGGAAGTTTAAGAGACAGAGTTGAGAAGTGAGGTGCTCAATGGAAATCATTAGGAAGTGCCGTTCTCACGTTGTGGACAGATTTGATGGTTCATGATGACATGTTACCATTGGACATATGTTCATCAATGAAATGCACACAAATAATTTATCCAAATTATTTCACTCTTGCAAAAATTTAACTGCAGAAATATCTCAACCATCAATTTAACATTAAAAGCCACTTATTCTTAACATTAAAAGCCACTTATTCTTAAGTAAGAATTCTATTTTTTTGGTGTCATAAATGTTTTTTTTTTACTGATATGACTTGGCTGATCTATGTTGGAGGAATTCTCCTAAAGACCACCTTGATATGAGATGTTTTACTCTAATTTACTATTTTTACTTAAAGTAGCATATGCACTCAAAAGTTTTGAATTTTGCGTTATCACAGAATCTCATGAAATTTTTTAAATTTTCTGAAGAAGAACAAATAACAGGCTTTCCAGTAATTCCAACATCAAATTGGTAGGTTGAAGGAGAGTTTTATTATAACTAAAAACTGACAGAATATTATTATGTGGATGTGTCAATCAGCTGTCAGAACTGAGCCACCCTAAGATGTACCCACGCTACTCGAAGTCAAACGTTAATTAGCCCCACCCCTTCCGATGTTCAAAATCTTCACTCATTCCACATAAGGTCATGAACCCGGCAAGATCAAAAGCTTTACTTGAGGCATATCAGGAAAAATGTCCGGCCTTCTTTATGCTGAATTCGAATTATGAGTTCTCCTGGCTATTACTAGCCTTGTACCAACTTAATCATTTTTATTTCAAAGTAATTGTTTTAATTTATGCACAAACTTCAAAGTTGGTCAAATCAAGGCAATCAGAATTTGTTGTAAAACCCTAATTTTGAGTTCTTATGTTACTATATGATTGAACCTGTTTATTTATGGGTCACGTTAAAAGCACACTTTTAACTTGTCTATCTATACTAGATGGCCACGTTATATAAGCAAACCTCTAACCAGTCAATATTTAACTTTAGGAACCTTTAACTTGTTAATACTGACTTATCACACAATGTAATGGGTCTATCTATATATAGGAACATGTAACAAGAAACTCTACCCTGTCCAAACATAACTATTGGAAACTCTAACCTGTGTAACTATAAGAGCTTTTAACAGTGGAACTCTTGTCTATACCTGTACTTAAAAAGTGGAACCTCTAGCCTATCTTTACTTAATTAGTGGAACCTCTAGCCTATCTTTACTTAATTAGTGGAATCTCTAGCCTATCTTTACAGTTTACTTAATAAGTGGAACCTTTAGCCTATCTTTACTTAATAAGTGGAACCTCTAACCTCTCTTGACTGCACTACATAAACTTTTGACCAGAAACTCTAAACTGTCTACACTTAACTATGAAAACCTCTAAACAGAAACTCTAACATGTCTTTAGTGAACTATAGGAAACTCTAACCGGAAACTCTAACATGTCTTTACTGACCTATAGAAACATCTAAACAGAAACTCTAACATGTCTTTAGTGAACTATAGGAACCTCTAACCGGAAACTCTAAACTGTCTACACTCAACTATAGGAACCTCTAACCAGAAGCTCTAACATATGTACACTCAACTATACACGTCCCTCTAACCGGAAACTCTAAACCGTCTACACTCAACTATATGAACCTCTAAACGGAAACTCTAACATCCCTATACTGAACAATATAAACCTTTAACTGGAAACTCTAATTTAACTATTGACTCCAGCCAGAAAATATAATTCATCACATTAGAGACCCTACTTGTGTTGCAATCCTTCCAAATGTCTCTTAGACTGCAGACAACACAAAATTCTAGTGCAAGCATAATGTTACAAACAGTACTGTAACTTCTAAATCAAATATATACCGGTACTTAAATGTAAAATATTCGAACATAAGGCCAAGTGAAAGGCCAAAGGAGATAATAATTGTAGAACTACAAGAAATTGGTGACATTTGATAGCTAATATAGACTGTTCACCACTCACTATGATCCCCTTTCTATTTGCTTCAAATCCTGTACACGCTCGCCCTTCTCAGCGAATCTCCTTACAAAGCAATTTTCTTGAAAATCATTAGAGGAGAGGAGGGTTTTTATTTCAATCAGAGATATACTGAATGAAGTCAAGAAATCAATCTATCTGCTGTATAGCTTTGTTGGACAAAAGACTCTACGTGGAACAGAAAGGTAGGACGCTGTGAAAATACCACTATGATCGCCAACAAATTACAAGTTGATTAAGTGGGAGGACATTGGACAGAGTTACCATACCACTAAACTAGAGGGTGCAGGCTATTTCACAAAGGGCTTTAGAGCAGTGCAAAAGGATGACAGAGAGATCATCAAATCCTCACAAATATATGGCTCAATCAGTTGAACACAGAATTGCAGAGATACAATAGCACTAAAACATACATTGCAGTTTTACTCCACACATGACTGTGGAATTGAACCTTAAAATTGAGTTTGATGAAGACAGAATGGCCGAGTTGCCATAACACTAAAATAAATAGTGCAGGTTTTTTTCACACCATAAAAAGCGTGGAAAGGTTGGGAGAGATAGTAAAACATTAAAAACAAAAGAGTAAAATGACAACAGAATGGCCCAGTTGAAATTGACGGTGCATGTTTATGTTCATCCATTTGACATGAAATAGAGGAATTACATGTATGTTTCCACTGAAAACTTCAACCAATTTACAAGTTCCACCAATTAAAGGAACATAGAACATCAAAGTTACAATAGCACTCAAATATCTATTGTGCTAGGATTAAAAAATAACCTATATATTATGCTTGTTATCTTAATGAAGAACACGCAACCACCTGCACAAAGAACATGTGAAATACAACAGCAAACACCATATGCCTAAAGTCCATGACAAATTTTCCGTCAGATTTATGACAAGGAGTAGAATGATTGAGAATAAACATAAAAAATCCACAGCGCAAGTCTAGGGAACAAAATGCTCCACACAGGAAACAATGAAAGATAACAAGATATGTCATCAAACAGGGGCTAGACAAGTAACAGGAAGTAAGCTGCAAGTTAGGATACCAGAAAAATCCCTAGCGCATAACAAATTTGAGGATATCATATAGAAAATGTTTATTTGAGAGCCGTGAGATTTAAATTGACGTAAAGGAAAATTGTGCAGACAAACCTGATGTAAAAGCTAAAAGCCAATAGTTCCTGAGTTATGTTTCAAGTCAGATAGAATAAAAGAATCTCAGATGCGGAAGTTATGCTGGCATAGAGGATATATTACGGCTTTATGCCATCATCGGTTAAACACATACCGGTATACAGATATATATATTTTTTTTTTTATAAATGTAGAGAATACAAATTTTGCTTGCTTGCTTGTTTAAGTGGTAATGGCATAAAGCTTAAATATAAAAAATAAAAAGTGCAAATATTTCAATAAAAAAGGGACCTTAAATATATGTAAAAATCACTGATTTCCTACAGGTTATTTTCAGCCATCAGCTTTCAATGGTCACCCCTTGGGAAGGTTTGACAGCTAGGGCATGGACTGTTCATCTCTCACTATAATCTCTCTGACACTCTTTCATCCTTTTTCTTCAAGACACGTATGTTTCCATCCATCCTCTTGCTTGGCAATTTTCTGGAGCATCATTAGTCGACTGAACGGGTGTTATTTCAATCAGAAATATAAGCGATGGAGTCGAAAAATCAATCTCTCTTGAGGGCTAGATTAATAAGACTGTTTGTTGCTGCACTCTAAGGTTTTAAAACTAGTAAACCACCAGACCAAATGCAACTATACTTAAGAAATATGAAAATATTTTTGGACATTCACTAAAACATCAGATCTTTATTGCAGTTTACACTAGACATAATTTTGACATAAAATCTCAAATTAGAAAGGTACAGACTGTCTGGTAACTATATACACATTATAATTATCAGGTCATGTTATACTTCTGACATTTTTAATTCTAGTTAAAAAAGATGTAAAATAAAAACACAAGAGTAGGTAGGGACTGTTCAAATCTGTCTAAGAGTCTGACACAGGATTCAGTTTCCTTCATTCCCAGCATGTTCTTTTCAATGTATTTCTTTAGCAACTTTTTTTAACAGCATTTAACCCTTTCACTGCTAGAGGTAAACCCACCCACTGTGCTAGGCCTTTTTTTTCTTAGGAAAAAAGTTGATTTTGAAATAAATGCCAAAAAATACTTATAAAGCTTTTTTGGAAATTATTTTTATGTGTTGAGGTGGGCAAGAGGTTGGGCTAAGAGGAAAAAATAGAATTTTGCATAATAATCAGGTGGTCACGTGACCTTGTGGTGGTCATTTTTGGTCATTTATTGATACCCTGTGATACCGGGTACGCGCATTTTAGCGACATTTTATTATACCCGGTACTACCGGGTAGACGCAATGAAAGCGTTAAGGAGTAATAGGGTCCTTTTTTAATTTCAATCAGATATACATGTATTGTGAACAGAGCTAGGCAATCAATCAATCCGCTGTAAAACTTTCATTTTATTTTGTTAAAATAAATGCAGATTTGTCGTAAAAAGGAAATCCTTAACTGACAAATGAAGTATTACAAAATATAGAAATAGCAAGAGAAAAAAAGCCTGAAAAATAGTTCACCTAATGTTTAACATTACTAACTACTCTGGTTAAAATAAATGCAAATTATAAATCTTACATGAAGTAGATCAACCCTTCTTACATGAAGTAGATCAACCCTATTTCTAATCAGTGAGATGGAATATTTTGGCCTACAGTTACCTGTTATTTACTTTCAAAACATTATTTTCCACCATTTAATTTTATAGCTGCCTGATATATGATAAACTGAGGACGACAGGTCCATAGGCATGATGTGTGTGATTTGTATTTAGCACACAAAACACATAATGTACACCTCTCATCCGGAACAAGACACCGTTACCTTGACAATTTTAATGGATGTCAGATGAAATCAGGTAAAATGTCAGGTTATGAATGAGCTGAACATCATATCAAATAGGAGATTTCCAACAAATAGAAAGTCAAGATAGGAAAGATAGAGAAAAACACAAAATCTTCACAGGTTGTGAAAATTTAACTTCTACTTAATGCAGAATAAGCCTCTGAACAGGGGGTTAAAAGTTCAGTTTGGCTCAAGTAGAATTCAAAGACAGTGAAGACAGTTTATTAGCGAGGGACAGCTTGTTATTAAAGCCCTCTGGGGACTCCAGCAGTACAAGCGCTACAATTCTACCAGCCAGTATGTAGACATACATGTACAAAAGGCAATTGCCACCACTTTGGTCTTATGCAACACTTTTGTCTCGGGGAGATTTGTGGATATTAATACCAGTACATTCTGACCAAATCAATTCAATTGCTTACTGGCAACATCTTTAAATGTTATTACCTTCACACAATGCATACACAAATATGTTGATTTAGATCCCAACACAATTGGATAGTAGGTGACAAAGTTCATAAGAAAGAGACCCATATAAGAACTCAGATATATTGTAATGTTAACATCCATGCAAAAAAAAACAGAATTGTCTTTTGTCATATGGGGCACAAAATTTGTATTTTCTATAATAGGGTTTTCACCATACTGAAGATAATTTCACCTATATGACAGCATGCCAGGCAAATGGATGAAGGGAATCACCATAAAGTATACTGACAATACACAAGACTCCACAGGATGAAAAACAGGACTGTACAACAATTCAGGCTTCCTGATGCCGCTTAGCTCTGATAGCACAATGACACAGGAAGCTCTTGCTAACCACCCACCTGTTATAGAAGAATGTACTTAGAAGAAAAATTACCATGTCTTTTAAAAGAAAGCGAAAGATAAAAATACATGTTATTCAAACTCTGATGACAAGTTGTGGAACGGCATTGGGGTTTTATGTCGTACATTTGGTTACTTCACTCATGTGGCAGCGTGCAAGCCCAGTCGATAGAGAAAACCACCCTTACCTATAAAGGTTTGTTCATCTCATTACGAATCTGTGACGACATTTTCTTAACTCATAAATTCCATAGCTTAGAAAATATCCAATCATTTTATGAATTTAATTACAAATGTCTTGGAAGCAATTAAAATAGCTTTTTTTGCAATGTATAGCTGGCATGGACAAATCATCAAGCACTGGCGCAAAAGTAGTAAATACTCAAACTCAAGTCAGCCAACATCAGCAAATGTCTACCTATTTACACACTGTTGAATGATGTATAGGCACACTGAAGGTACAGTGTGTCTCTTTAAATCACAGAGATAATTCTGCTGTGGATAGGTGTCATGTAAGCTATTAGTGTAAGTTAATTGAGCCTTCTCTACTACCCACATAAATAACTCAGTCCCACTACAGGAACTGGTTTTAAGCTATCAATGCTGTTTAACTAAGAAGTTTCAGCAGCGCCACAAATTTGGCAGGCATGATAATGGATGTCATAAAATCTCTAAATAATTAAAACCACACAATGTAATGTACATTTTTTTTATAAAACAAGAAAATTAAGCACTGGAGTAAAACTATCTTCCAAACAGGGAAAACTTTTGCATTGACTTCACACTATTTCATTATGTTAGATTTGCTGCCTACCGTTGGAATACACCGTTGCCTAGAAGGTGAAACATCTTGGAGTACTACATATGTATATTAAACACTGATCAATCAATTAATCAGATCCATCAACCTCTCTATAAATATGTTCTGTTATTTGTCAGTTGTTCCATAATTATTAGTCACAAGAAAATCGCATTATCAGTTGTTATAGTTAAAGAATCTTACTTAATATATTTGGCGTTACTTTTTTTAGTGTTTTAAGCCAAATTCAATAACAGTATTTCTGTAAAGCTTATGCCCGACTAGGTTTGACGTGACGCAACTTGACAGTCATGTACAATCGTGCTTAGTCTGAAGAAGTTGGCAATGTTCATGTCACATTACGCTGATTTCTTTGACGAGGTTATAAAATTTCTTTAATGACGACACGCAACAATGCAAGATCAATCTTAGAAGACATTCCACAACGATTGAACATGTCCAAAAAGTCAAGATTCTATACAACTGGATTTGAGGGCCCACCAGGCCGACTGTATCCAACTAGCTGTATGGTTGCATCGCTTCGAACCCAGTTGATGTGACCTTAGCTTTATGTTCTGCAGTTTCAGCAATATACAGTGACATGTATGTTTTAACGCAATATGCTTCAATAATAAAGACAAGGGAGAGACCTTCGACATTAAATTTGACAGGGACCTACAAAATTGTCTTACCAGTGTGGGGCTCTTCCTTTTTAAGAGTTTAGTTATACTGCTTGCCCTTAACAAGAACTGTCAGCATTCTCTACCAAAACAATCAGTTTGCAAAGAACAGTGAGATGGGCAGTTTTTTAAAATGTTTAATGTTTGTATTTCTTAGCTTTACAGGCAAAAATCTCTGTTTGTAATCACATTTCAAAATGTGTAATTGTTGTAATGTAAGTTTAAAAATGTCCAACAGGTAACATGCAGGTTCTGTATTTACCTAGTCTTACACTTAACCAATCATGAAACCAAAAAGAAAAAAGAAAAGAAAAATGTATAAGGGGGGTAATGGAGTTATGCTATAAACAGCACTGTCTAATTACACTCTACTAGATTACATGGCCAAGTCATGATTCAAATGGGTAAAAGCAAGGAGTAACATTGAGTTAGATGGCTCATAAATAATTCTGGCATTCTTGATGTTAGACAAGTTCTGCGTCCTTCCAATAAACCTCGGCAATTGCCAATTAATGAGGTTAATAGAACGCACAAGTAAATTTACTTCAGTAATTTAAACATAGGGTTAAATGAGGGAAAACTTCGACCTGAATTAACATCAAGCTGGCATTGTGAATTGGATCTGAGCATTGAATAACTATTGGCAGTGATTCAGTGAGTTGTCAGCAGGTACTCATCATGGAAACTAACAAACTCTACAGGATCGGATTTCCTTCCATCTTGGTAGAAAAAAAATGTATTGACACAACGATTTTTTGTGGGTATTTTGTTCTTTTTTTTTTTTATCAAGGTCTGAGCATCTCAATCCAGTCCACATACAATCCAGAGCATTCATGCAGTTAGGTAAAATAAGATAATTTCTTTTGCTGGTCTAGTATTCTCATAATTGATCATATAGATTAAATTGTTCATTATTAATTATAAATGTTGCAAAATTTGGATAATTTGCTGGTTTCTTTGTTTGTTTGCTTGGGGTCTTCAGAAGGTTTGTAAACTCCTATGACAACGTGTCAGTCGAATGGCTCTAGCCTTACCTCCCCCGAAATTTATAACTGACAATTTTTCCGAGTATATATGATATTATATATAGCTATAAAAAAAAGAAGATCTAAAATATGTATTCCAATGAAAACATCTAAAACAACTTAAATATCCTTATTGCATTATACTTCCTGAATTTAAAAACATTTGATAGGACAATAACATAAAATACTGAAAAACTGCCAAATCGCTCGAAGAAAAACTGACTATATATATCTAAAACCAAGACATTGACACATTATCATGCTCTCAACTACACTTAATAGAACAAAGTAAAAGATATCCATTAGTAAAGATCTAGTCAGTGCCGCTGTCTGACTGAGGATTGTTCAGTTGTAAGAGAGATAGAGAAAGACAGAAGCCACTTCTTAGATGAGATAAAATATATCTGTAAGCAAAAGAATAAATAATGAAATAATGCAAGGTCTGTATCTAAGTTGCTGCAGTTTTCGAAAACAGTATCCAGTCTATCTAATTGGTGAATAAAGCAATTTAAACTTCACAAGTTTTATTGCAACTAAACATAATACGATTTGTCAATATTGTTTCAGAAGTAAACATTTTAAGCGAATACAGAATAAAAAAAAAAAAATAACAAAAGTTTTTTTATTGTTTGTAATTTTTTTCTGTTCTATCTTATTAAGGTTTGAGGGTCTAAATCCAGTCCATTTAAAATTCAAAAACATTCCTGCAGAAAATCATCTGACTATTAAAAAAACACTGATTTTTCCGATAACTACAAAAAAATTAATATTAATTTTTATTCTATCTGACAGGTATGCAAAATTTGGCGTAGAATTAATTATTTTTACATTTTTTCTTTTACACTATATTTCAAAGACACTAAAAAAGGTTCATATATCATGTCAAAAACACAAACACCAATTTTGTTATCCTTCATGTTTCTTGTTAATCAATTGATTATCAATTAATTATTTTAAATACTTTGATTTAAAGAAATTATTAATGTATCTGAATTTTG
>JAVFBZ010199101.1:0-13923 GCA_032466195.1 Katharina tunicata | reverse complement strand
AATAATAATAATAATAATAAGAAACAGAACGATTACAATAGGTGTGCAGCTGCTAAAGCTACTGCACCCCTAATAATAAGAAACAGAACGATTACAATAGGTGTGCAGCTGCTAAAGCTACTGCACCCCTAATAATAGTTCTTTATTTCAGGCACATGGCCCATATAATCTGTCAGAGTCTGTCGACTTATACATATAAAGCAATGTGTTCCAGTATTTGACAAGTTTTGAGATGTGGATGCCTTCAATTGAAATGACCTGTAACACAGTACTCGGCTTCTGAAATTAAAAACCACATTACGTCGCAATTCAGGAAAGGACGGTACTCTTTTATTAACAAAAGTGGTCGACGCACTGTGTCGACTGGTTAAACCAAGAAGCCACCTTAGTGCATTGTTATAACAAACAGTAAATTTACATAAACAAGCTTGCGTATGATTACACCAAAGTGCTGGGCAGTGCAAATTAGCACAATATGCTTGGAATAAGCGGCATTTCACACCCAGAGAGCAAGCTGAAAACTATCTAAGCAACATATTGGACCTGCACGATGTTGCCTCATGTCCGTTATTTTCTTGAATGATCAGGAAGGGGGAAATGTTCAGCTATTGGGCAGATCAGCTGTAATATGAATGGACTCAAATGACCGTTGGCTGTAAACCTAAGGGGATTTTTAGTTTCTCCAACGTATTGTTTAAGACACTTTTTTAATGATGAGGTATACCACATTTTCAGAATCACAGTTCAAAACATCTACCAAATGATAAACATTTCTGGTCTGTTCCCGTACGAAGAAAGTCCTATCTGGTATTTAATAGTCAAGCTTACATCTAGTCTTTGAGGCCTTTATGACAGGGCGATTCTGGTGTTTTTGCTTAGGTCCTGATTCTATAGATTGGCCTACATTATAACTGTTCAGTTTCCGGTTGATTTCAGATTTAAGCTTGCTTAAGAAATCGCGGAGAATATCCTCTGAGAACCAGGGCCTTAAAGATAACATAGCAGATCTCATTGAAGGAAGCGAAGGTGCATCAATTCCTGAAAAACCTGATTATTTGGGATTTGATAATACCCTTAACGGTGTCTGGAGGATGAACATAGCTTGCATGGTTTACCTGATGGGTACCCGTAGGCTTAAAGAATACCATACAATCCAAAATCACCGTTGTATCAAAATCGACACCTTTGTACACGGTAACATATAAAAAGTCCACACTAATCAGGTTCATAGTAGGCCGAAGTTGAATGTTTAGGCCATGTGATATATAATTGACTAATTAAATCAAAGCCCAACTGTTTCAGTTTTTTAAAACCATTAGTGAGTTATCCATGGCAGCTATATTATATTTCATTAACTATGATATATGCAAGCTCCCACTGTTTCTCTGCATTTTGTTTAAATGGGAACTTTGAATATATCCAGTTCCTACATGCATATTTATGTACCCCAATGCAGAAGATTTATATTCCACTTACTATATTAGATGTGAATCGTCTCTCGGGGTCAATTGACAAGTAACTCAGGCAAGTATTTAATGCTCTAGCTCGATTGTTTTTAAGCTGGTGGTTTAACTGTTCTATGGTGTGTATATTATTCAAGTATTTAAGTAAGTCAAAAAGCTGTACGCATTATGTTATCGAGTAAACATCAAGTTATATGGACGGCGTAATTGTTTCAAAATCCGTAGGAACAGATGATTGATGTATAAAGAATCGGCCACACCAGATAGCGTCTCTTTTTATACAGACGGGGGTGGTTCGTGTGGAGCGCGTTCGTAACTCGACTACTTTAAGTCAAACCCATTTGATGAGAAATAAACCAACACACCGACAGGCAAGATGGCGTCAGGCAGCAGTTTTCTTTCAACACTGGTGTGCTATTCCCTTTTTATCAGCTATGCACCAAAGTCATCACAATTTTTTGCTACTTATGTACAAATGGGTCTGATGAGACCAGTAAATTTATATTTTGGACTACCGGGTGCAACTTGTGTGGCCTTGCAACTAAAACTCGGAGTCAGACTGAACATTGCCGCTTGTATAATGCATGTATAAGCGAAAAATCCACAGGTTAAATTTTAGATTGTACTCGCCACCCGTTTGCTGAGCGGAGATGTAGAACTTACGCTCCTACGCAGCGGCTATTGGCACAGACATTTACTACAGACCAGTATACTGGACTGTAGTAGATGTTATGTATCAAAAATCGCTGCGTAGGAGCGTAGTAATACTCTGCCCTGACATTAATCTTAGCTTATTTTATCAAAATACAGAAAGCATTGTAGCTGCAGGTAAATTGCAGGTTTTACACAAATTGTGATGATTGTGAATATGATTTTATTACAGCAACTGAAACTTTGCTGCACAGCAATATTCTTGACACAGAAATATTGAACAGTAACTACACTTTACATAGGACTGATAGAGAGAATTGGGCGACAGGTTCTTTGAATTAATGTCGTGGTGGAGAAGTGTTAGTGGCTGTTCGCACTTGTTATAATTCCACGAAAAGAAAGAATTTCGAATCCAATTTAGAGATCGTGTGTGTTCAAGTGCCTTTCCCAAAAATATTATATCTTTATCGGGTGTGCATATTCCACCTAGGTCAAGTGCACAGACCTGGCCTGCACTCGAACTCTCTCTTACAGAAGTTTATATTTCAGTGAATGTAAACCGTGAAGTAATTTTACTTTGTGGGGACTTTAAAAAACATCAGATATTACGTGGCACTCAGTGAAAGGGCCTCTACACGAGTCTCAATGGAATGACCGACTATCGCACAAGTGTCTCGATCTGCTGGACCAGTATGGTCTAATACAATATAATACAAATAATACCTGCAGCGACCATATACTGGACTTTGAATATACTACCAATTTAAGGTTAGATGTTAATATAACATCGTCCAGACCTGAAGCTCTACAATTCAGACTTGAATCTCTGTACTCCCAATTCCAAACAACAACAATTATAATCCTGTGACGCGACATGTTTATAATTTCGGAAAAGCTGACTTCACTATCTGCAGCGATAAAGGAAAACGTCATTAAAATTCGCGGAAGAAAGTTTCCTTTCTGGGTTGACAACGATCTCTTACAGTTTTATGTATTTTTAAAGAAAAAACAGCAGCGTATTAATTGTACGAAAAGACAATATTACAAAGTGACTTATGAACAACTTTTGAGTATCAGGCGGAAATTGAAAACCATAAAAATACCTCTAGATGTTGAATCCTCTGTGACTTCAGCATCCTAAACATTTATGGGTTTCACTGAATTTAAAAGGTCAACCAGATCTTTACTGTCTTTCATAAAATATGACCCTAAAGATACCCAAGACCCATGGGAAGCCGCTGAATTTTTTTCAGCAACTATTTTTCAAATGAAAATACACAGTCGTCTACCAACATTTACCCAGATTGTGAATTTTTCAATACTGACATACTTTCAAATATACGTGTTGACTTTTCAGACGCGAGAGACCTACTTAAACGCAATAATATTCATAAAGCTTGTCGTCCTTATAGTATCTCGAGAATCTTTATGCCCCGAGGAACTGGCAATTCCATTAAGCTTGTTGTTTAATCTTTCTTTAAATTCAGGTGTTTATATGTCAGCTTTTTAAATACCTAATGTTGTTCCAGTGTTTAAAAATGGAGGACGTCATCACGTCGCCAACTATAGACCAATCATTGCTCCCGATTTTCGAGGAAGTCCTAAAAGGGTAATAAATAATCATTTATTTGAGCATGTCAAAAGTTTAATTATTTTACAACAACAAACACCGGGATACAGTTACAAATCTAGTCAGCTATGTGGATTGTTAGACCAAATCATTCGATAAAAAAGATTAAATCGACACCATTAACCTAGATTTGAGCATGTTTTATGATTCTGTGTCACTCAAAGTTCTATGGATTCGTAGATCCCTTAAGATCCTGTCTTGCATCTTATCAGGAAGATTCCAATAAGTTGTTGTTAATGGACGGGTCTTCTCTCCAAAACCGGTTGTTACTGCAGTTCCCTAAGGGTCGCTACAGTTGGTCTACTCCTTTTTTTCTATACGTGCACGATCTGGTCAAACATAACATACTCAACTTTATCGATCTCTCAACATGACACCAAACTCTTTAAGACTGTATATTGAACTGATGACAACAAACTCTTTAAGGCTGACATCAAAGCTCTCTCGAACTGGTGTAATGTACAGAAGCTAAACATAAATGTAAATAAAATGTGCTGGCATAAGCGTTTCAACAAGCGTACTAGAATTCTGTAAAACTAGTATATTGATGGTGTTCCTCTTGCTATTGTAAACAGCATTAGGGATTTAGGTGTCATGCTCTCTTCAAATTTGGGGTTTCATACCCACATAAATGCCATTGTAAGCAAATCCTTTAAATCACGATTCTTTTAAAGCTTTATATGTGTCAACAATACGGCCTCGTTTGGAATATGTTTCGCCAGCCTGGTGTCCACACCAAAAATAGCTGATCCAAAAAGTAGAATAGGTAAAACAATCTGTTATAAAATGTTACTGTATCAAAGCAAATCGTGTTTACTCCTGACACAAATATGATGAATATTTTACCATAGCTACACTTGTTAGCAGACAAGTTGCAGATTCAGTTTTGATGTATAAACTTGTTCATTTGAATGTTGATCCGCATTGTCTTGTGGAGCAGACACGTTATAATGTGTCCGTGTGAACTCTCCGCAACTCAACGTGTTTTAAGCCGTTTATATCTCTAGAACAGAAGTTTCCCAAGGACTGTGGCATGTTATGATCTTTGCAGCAATAATAAAATCTTAGATATTTTTACAAAACCTTCGACTCATAAAAGACCCCTTACATCTACCTTATACAATTAACACGTGCTCAATATGCAATTTTATATATAATATCGCCGTGATTAATTGTCAATATTCTACGTTTCCTTTAAATATGTCTATGTTTGGTTTGCTGATTGTGAGCATATTTTATACTGTATGTACATAAAACGTCACGTTTTTAAAAGCATGGCACGCTGCATACATATCCAAACACATTTTTATAATTTACCCGTGCCATGTCATTGCCGTATTGGCCAGCCACGTTGTTTTGTGTTTGTATATCGGTTGATTTTAGATATTTAAATATGTAATTATATGCAGACTGTTTGTGCATTTCCTCTTAATGTATTTTGTAATCAGACCTGTAACCTGGCTTTTGGCCTGTACGAATACTGACTCTGAATAAACCTAAACCTGTATTCTCTATTCTGGAATAAATGGCAACAGCACGTGACTGCGGGTGCTAATTGTTGTTGTCAAATGGTATTTAGTTATGATGATTTTGTTATTTTTAAATGGACTTATTTCACGGAAACGCCATGTTGAAACCAAAGCAAGGTTATCTGCTTTCTTGGCGTAAAAGATGACGTCCGTGGCAGCGTCATAGAGATTTTCTTCACTAAAGATGCACACGTATAATCACAGCACAGTAGTATGATGTAATGAGTTGCGTACGATTTCACAATACGTGGCTTCGGAAGAGCATATAGCCTCACGTTATTTTGCAGCGCCACCCCTTGCGTGAGAAAGGGCTATTAAACATCTTTAAGATAGCCTGGCAGGAGTTTGAAGGAATATGTCTTTATGACACTATTTGTTATTTGTATTAGAACAGTTGCTATAGTGTGTTAAGGCCTCTTTGTAATGCCACATTTCATTCCGTCCTAAGAGAGGACACCGACACAAGCATAAGTGAGTGAAAAACTGTTCTAAGTATTTGAACAAGACAGACCATATGCAACCTATGTCTTAATACTGGCTCACTTGATTTAAAATAAAAGTGAATAGTACGTTTCGAAGGGGACCTGTAGAAACTAAACATACGTTGCTTATCATTACTGTAGCTGTTATTGTAGAGTGTTGATTTAATTCATAGCATACACATAACGCATATATACCGCCTGCTGAAATATTCATCCATCACACTATCCATACCATCAAACTATCTCAGAAATTTTATTGGCTGGCGCCTACGTGTACCATACCATAAGACCAAAATATTTATTACAAAGAAAAACCACCAGCAGGCATCAAACATGTATCTATATGGTGACAAACCTACGGGTATTGAAGAACAGCATCACTAGATTATACTGTGCGTAAGCAACTAGTGTTACATGTTTCCGGTAAAGTTGAGAGTAGGATTTCTGCCATGAAAGGTAACGTTAAGCGCGTCTCACTTTTCAATCCCATTGTTTATGGGAAATCATTGGATTGATTCTGTGTGCCACCGAAACCATACCTGTTTCACGAGTTTGCTCGGTGCCGGTTTTGAGCGTCATATTACTGGACTTATAAAACAGAGAAACCTTATATATGCTGCGCTCAATAATGTTTGATCCAGCAAATGCTTTCTTTGTCAGAAAATAGATGAGGCAAAAATTACAAGACTTAACGACATACATTTGCATACACTCATACTTGTAGAACAAAGTCATCTCGTCATCACTGTGGCGCCTACATTTTTCGACTGGCCTTGACAAGACTTCACAAAACAAGAATCCCTTAAACAAGTTTTATTTTCGGTCCCCTTTGCCGAAGGCCAAGGTCACTACTACAAATTGATAATATACAAGTCATAGATATCTAACACTGCCTCTAAAGAAACAAGGTCAGGGTAGTGTTCTCATATGCTTGTTCACGATATCTACAACGTGACAGTGGTCACTGAGGACATCAAAGGCAAGCTCCTATACCCTGGCATTACCATGGATCGCTCCTGGGAATGGGTGGGTTTAAGTGTAGCAGAGAAAGTAGATAGTTAGGCGGTGTCAAAATTAGTTGATGGAGATAATTAAGTCGTTTGATGTTAGTGAAATAGAGGTAGAAGGGAATATAGTGGATGATACTGAAATTACACTTAGCTAACAGTCAGATGCTGCGGAGACAATTTGGGGGAATATAATGGATACTGAGGAATCATTTATTTCATAGAATACAAATCGTAGCATATGAAAATTGATTTCATGTTTCCGCTAGTTTCAGCTGTTCAAACTGTAGCACTGTCGTGTAGGGATACCGACAGTGTTTGTTTGTTTGATTGGTGTTGAACGTCGTACTTAAAGGTATTTCATTTATATGACGACGGATTCTCCACTTCCTTATCTATTCTACTCAATACGGCGGAAAACCGGGAGGAAACTTCGTAAAAACCGCCTCCGCGATTGCCGAAGTCACCTCGTGTGACTCCCTCATATACCTCAGGTCCAGTCGGAGACTTGAACCCGTGCGGTACATTGAAGGAGGATCTGCAGTCAGACGCGCTAACCACTGAGCCACAGCGCGGGCCCAACCTGCTCAGAACAATCCGCGGACTGTTTCCGTCATTCCGGACTCTAACATATATACTTCGATGGTTGCGGTTGCCGCTGCAACCGTTTCATGTGCTACCAACTGCGTTGAACAAAACCGAGGGTGGAAAATCTTAATCCGGTCTTCAGTAAGTCCTAATTCAAGGATACGGACAGGATTACTGTCGTCGTTAATAATACAACAAACGTACCGCCTACCAAGGTTTTGGGTTCTTGTGACGTATTGTATCTCAAGATAGTGAAGCAACCGATGTAAACCACTTATCAACCAAACCGTTGTGGACAGATTTATTTCGGGAGAACCTCCAATTCACTGCACTTCATCTACACCACCACATGAGACGGGTCCCTCTGGCCATGGCAAAGTGAATAGTACACTAATCTCTTTTGGATTCGTCGTCAGCTGGTCTAGAGTCGTCTTGCCTTCAGCTGTAGACGGGTCAGTGGTATCATGGAGTGGAATCGGCAAATATTGATGACACTATAACTGAAATGGAGGCCTCTATGGCTGGAGGTTTTCGATTCGTGTGATTGGACGGAACGAAGGTATGGGATTTGGAAGTTGAATACTTTCCTGATCCACGAAAATAACTTGAACAATTGGATATCAAAGAGAACATATTTTCCTTACTGAGTTGGCTATTCGCTACACTAAGGCAAAAACGCGTCGTAGGTGTCAACAGAAACACGAAGATGCAGAGATAAGAGCTAGGATGAATTGGGACACGTAGGATGAACAGCCGACCTGTTGTTTCTGTTCTCTGGTGAAGGCGCGAAAAAAAATCGTGTGTAAAAGTAGCTTACAACGTTCCAGAGACCGCTTACAAGAGACGGATCAAGAGATTTCTCCCAGGGTTTGTTTGCATACCAGTATTAGTAACAAACTTTGCGTTAGTATAGTTGAATGTAATCTGGTTCAACTTCAATGTTCATTATTGACCACAATGGGCCCTTGAATTCAGTTACGGGCATAGTTTGTACCGCTGACGGTCCTCTTGTTTAGCTTGATTTGTGGGAAGTTTTAAGACCCATCTTCCTTGATGCGGATAATGCAGTATTGAATCGTTCATTGACTGTTGCTTCATATGCAGTTCTTGGCGCTGACAAACTTAGTTCGGGCATTATTGACAATAGCAGATTTATGTCCGCTTTGAAAATTGCCCAGAGAGTCTTTTCCTCATATGTGGGGGTAACAATCCGAGCAAGGGCCCATGATAACGGATAATAGTCAATCAATTATGGGCGTCAAGTTACTTTGGGTAATAATTTATCCTGTTCGACGAGGGTTTCTTAGCCAACAGGAAGTGCACGAGGTGTCGTCCGTGCGGTAACATTGACAGCAGTCGCCGCCCTGTGGCGTAACATGTACTATGTTGTGCCACATAAACTGGTCCGTTGGATTACAAATATTCAGTCCGTTAAGTAATTCTGATGGATTTGACACACCCATTGTGTAAGATTGATAAATCAAGGCGTCATGGAAACGTCTCAGATATTGTCGACATCTGAAGTTGTAATGATTGTTTTTAAATGGATCTCTAAGTGGTCTATACTGTTAATATGAATGTCTTATAGTTTTGATGTACAGCTGTGTTTCTCAAGTTCGTGGCGTTTTAGTCACAGGAGATAAGAAAAACGTGTGTATAGCTGGTAGGATCTAAAATCCTGTATCTCGCACAGCCTAGAGTGCTGTGTAGTAGTACAAAAATAGATAGATAGGATTTATTTAAAGTCGGGCTTAATACAAAAATACATTAGCCAAAACGCTAACGCAAAAATGCATTAGCATTTCGGAGCTGTTACAGCCGACAATTGAGAATAACATCAAATCAGTTATTTAATACAAAATATATGTCCTTTACAACAACACAACACAGAAATACTATATTTAACGTTAATATTAAGCACATATATTAAGGTAGGTAAACTTCTGTAGCGTGCGAGAGTGACCCGATAGTTAGTGACTTCAATTACGTCGTCGCATTCTTTAGTAAACACACTTACCTTTCACGTATCGTATATTTCATAAAAGCTGTTATGCTGTTACTGTATGTTTGTATAGACAAGTTATAAATGCCTCAAATATTTATGTTCATCAAAAACCAATTGGTCTAGCCAGAAACAAATAAACATACACAGCCTGAACTTCTTTTCTTACCCCATTCCAAACATTCCAAAGTGTGATACAGTTTAACATAAGTGGAGGGACTTTGCCTTGAACACTCTTCTGATTGTGTGTTCAGCAAGTTGATCTGGCCCCAGTGTTATGTTTTCTCCAGATACCTCAACATTCTAAATGTTAGCGAGGTAGGCGATTTGTTAGTTCTGCATATTATCATAGGGCCACTGAAGGTTAAACTGTTTTGGTTAGCATCTTAAGAGACAAGTACCGAATGAAATGATACATCAGTGGAGTATAGCCTAACAGGAAGTATACCCGAGGAAAACAGCCATTTAAACGACACAGCAGTCAAGGGGCATTAAAGCGTTCGCCCCTACTTTTCGGTGATGCTTCCGTGTGTTGTGTAGATTGCTCCACGTAAGCGTGCTGCTCTAAGCAGTTTTCCATCGGCAGTGGCCCGAACTCTCCAACAGAAAGATGATCGCCGGGCTCAATTAGACGGCCGATCGGGAGATCAAACAAAAAATATAACAATTTTGTTCAGGACAACACGCTCCGATGGATATTATGGTTTTTAAATGATAGTTTTGACAAAGATTAATGGTCAAACTTCGCCCAGGGAGAATATCCCACCACACAAAAGCGTTTCAATTAAGGGCAGTTTCCCTCTCAGGGCTATTGGAAAACACCGTTGAATGACGGCTGAACCCAAGAAATAGAGGCAAACGTCTGATCCCTCCGACTCTGTTAGCGATGAGCCTTAACTCTCCACACTAGCCGATATGCCTTATCAATCAGATGGATCGAAGAGCGTCAAAATGACAATTATCTGGATATGGATAACGGGCGTTGCCCTGGGAGTTCATAAACAAAGACTTTAATGGTTGAAATTCATAGAACATTTCGGCACGAATTCAACTATGTTGATCTTAGATGTTTTAGGATTGGTATCAATGAATCAGGACCAACTGGGGTGTATCTTGTAATAATCAGCTGTAAAAGTGGAGGCAAATAGGAACTGGTCGGTTATCTTGATGTATGGGTCACTGCTGGGAAAGGAGAGCATGTTATTCGTGTGAAAAGACTAACATTTGCGACGTAAAACATGACTGAGTAATTATCAGCAGTTCGTCTGCAATATCAAATATCAGCCCTGCTTTCGTACTACACAGTTAACAACAAGGATTCCTTCCTCTACCAAAGTAATATGTGACCGTGTCAAACTCCCAACACTTGCCTCTTCCTTGTCTTTCAATGTTTTCTTAAGTTTATAAGCTAAACGAACACATACTAAAATCTGATTTTTTCATACCGAGAAAGACTTGCTTAATGGAGAATATTTAATCCATTATCACAATGTCGGATTACATAATCCAAACGAGGTAATCCCGGGGTAGAAGAAAAACTCCTGTAAGTTGCCGTATGCTCTATCGTTTTGTGAGGCACTGTTCTTCAGTTGATGGCATGTATGGAACATCTCGAAAGGGCGCGAACATGGCCGACGAGTCTGATCTATCTCAAGCTGTTTTCTACAAATAAACTAGATGTGAACAGTCTGACATCCATTGTTGTTGGACCTGTCAGACCTTCTGTTTTTCATAGAACTGTTTGTATCCAGTTTCCCTGGCAGTTCCTCCCATATATTACTTCTGTAAGTACAAGTCTGTCCTAATAAACCCACAGATGTGTATCTCGGACCCCAGCGATAAGGAAACGTATAACACATGCAGTTGTCCCTGCCTTGGGTGGTACATCTGATAATATCGTGTCTTCTGTTTATTATACGCGTGATTTCCACTTCGGCATATGGGCGGTACTTACTGGAGATTAGATCAGTGGGCTATACAATGAACCAAGTAATGCCAGACAAGACGCTTACATTAACACTAATCAGAGATGATCATAATGCAGGATTTGTATTACAATTGCATTGTCAGACAGATTTTGAAATATTTGCGTCGAGACTTTACTTAATATTATATCCCAGATTACAAGAGGGAAGTCAATCTGCAGCGATGATATGTTATATCCTCGCTAAAAGTTAAAGCAGACTCGATTGTGCCTTGTTTATTCATTGATATTAAACATGTATTTGAGATTGTTTAGTAGGGCACATGAAATAACAATGACTATGTTCATTCATGTATGTGTTTAGGGCGGCTCCATTCCATAGTATGATTTGCACCAATCTCTGTGTTTGTTTATAATTTACATCAAACACAATTACATGTACATGAACCAAATGACATAATTGCAATTCTTATACTGTAGTAGTATTCCATCAACCTTTAAACAAACAAATACCAAACATTGACAGGTGTTCCATTAAAAAAAAAACTAAAATATTTTCCACATAAAGACTCACGTTAACAGACTTAAAGCTGTATGTTTATTCAAAAGCCCGTTAAATAGTATGGTGAGCCTAAATTATCATCTGGTACTTAATATATTAAAATACTTACGATTCAAAGCTTTCGACATCGTAATTATTTTGGCTACATTTTGTGTTGTTTTGACGAACACAGAAATAACGACCAAAAAATGCAATCCCAAGTGTAGAACAATGATTAGCGACCAGTTTTCCCATTAATGGGTGTTACGTTTCTAACCAGCGAGAAATGCATCTACCACTGTCTCGAGGGAGGCTGAAGTCGTCACATTACAATCGAATGTATATGCGCGGCTTAAAACTAAACTAAGTTGAAATAAAACTAAACGAAGGGGTTGAGAACATTTGTAACATAAATTGATCTATCGTCTGCATTTTTTGTGAAATTAAAATAAAGGGGGAAAACCACAAAAAAACCTACAAAGCATAATATTAACAGTAAAGAACATAACTATATATATTTTTTGTATAAATGTAGAGAAAGAAAACTTTGCTTGCCTCCGCCGGGATTCGAACTCGGGTCTCTGGCTAGTAGGGCCAACGCTCTAACCGACTGAGCTACAGATATATACATGTAATAGGTACAAATGTTTCCTTCGTTAATATTTCATTAGTGGTCGTTTCCAGCCCCAGAACTGTACCTTATTCGCTGAATCTAGGAAAGAAGTAAATGTTGAAGAAGCTGTGAATAGCAATCGAACAACAGTTTTATGTCGTTTTCAGATGGATTAGGGACATGTCACAAACTATTCCAATATAAAATAAAGTTGGCGACTTGAGACAGGAGGAGGCGTTACGGATATATTTACGTTTTGTGGATTGTGGTTTACGGTGGCCCTCTAACCACTGGATACTAATGACCTTTTTAAAATGTTTTTTCCGTGCTGTTCAAAACAAGTTATGTCAATCTGTTCCACAGGGGAATCTGCTGATAGCTTTAACATTAGTACTGGTATTCCCAAGGCTTGCTTAGTGTCTAATGTTTGGGCTGGTTAACTAGCATGCACTCGTCAGCCACGATGTTAACAATGTCTGTATAAATCGGTGTGACGCAGAGACTTGATTCTGTATATACGTCCGCTTTAAATAATCTTTATGTGCCTAATGGCGGTTTCATCTTCGATGCCTGAAGAGTGTGAATTTAAAATGAACTACTTTCCGATTCCTTCGTTAAATCTTCTAATAATTAGACAACTCCCACTGGGGGTGGCTGCTATAATAAACTCGATATAAAAGACAGGAAACAAAGATTATACGAACATCCTGTAAAATTATTGCCCGCTAAACTATTTGGTTTTATGTTCACGCATATCATGGTGTTAGCTCAGCAGCTCAATGCATCAGAGGCCCTGACAAACCTTGCATCGTTCACAATCTTATCCTCGCAGACTGAATTTAACAATTGCTAGTTAAAATTGTGGAACATTCGTTCAAATTGCCACTCTGTTCAGTTACAAGAGGACCATAAATCTGCCCAAATTTCCCTACTAAATAGCTAAAAAAAATCAACAAATAAAAAAACTGAATTAAAATGTTGGAGTACATATCAGAATAATTTATTACGGCATCAAGATATTGTTATTGAAAATACACGTTCGCACGCAATACTGTGTTTTAAGCGTAATATTCCACACATACATTTTTTTTACAAATGTATGTCATTCTAAATTAAAGATGTCTATCACTAAATAAGGGCATTACGTTAGGTTTTCTACTGTGGTCGTTTTTAAAAATTGCATTATTAATTCTTAATCTGTCTTACTTTACACAATAAACCATTTAATACTCCGGGATAGGAAAAAGGAAATAACAGTAAATATCATTTTAATCCGCGTAAAGATAATTGGGATTTTTGCTGAAAAAGATTTGTTATAATTATAATGTTATGTGGTCAAAGTCAAAGTCAAAGTCAAAATACCTTTATTTAGGCAAGGTAACTCTTTCAGTATTACACTGATTTCCAAAGAGGCCCTGGACAACTTAATAAACATTTACATGTACACTCTAAAATACATTATATATACATCAATAAATACATAAGTAAAATAC
>JAVFBZ010199080.1:0-13924 GCA_032466195.1 Katharina tunicata | reverse complement strand
TCTGTATATAGGTGGTCACTCTCATGGGTACATGTACATTATCTGTATATAGGTGGCCACTCTCATGGGTACATTATCTGTATATAGGTGGCCACTCTCATGGGTACATTATCTGTATATAGGTGGCCACTCTCATGGGTACATTATCTGTATATAGATGGCCACTCTCATGGGTACATTATCTGTATATAGGTGGCCACTATCATGGGTACATTATCTGTATATAGGTGGCCACTCTCATGGGTACATTATCTGTATATAGGTGGCCACTATCATGGGTACATTCATTCTATGGCCACTCTCATGGGTACATTATCTATAGGTGGTCACTACTATGGGCAGTCGGGTACATTGTCTCTAGGTGTCCACTGCCATGGGTAAATTATATATACATGTATGGCGACTGTCATGGGTTCCTTATCTATATATAGATGGCCACTCTCACGGACTCATTATCTTTATAAAGATGGTCATTTTCATGGGTTCATTGTCTGTATCTAGGTGACCACTCTCTTGAGTAAATTATCTGTCTCTAGATCGCCACCATCATGGGTACATAATCTGTCAGTTTGTGTCCACTCTCATGGAAACATTATCTGTATATACACATATGCATGTACATGTAGGTGGGAACATTATCTGTCTTTTGGTGGCCATTACCATGGGTACATTATGTGTCTTTAGGCAGCCACTGTAATGATTACATTATGATTTATCTGTCAGCTGTAAGCTGGTCATTCATGGATATACTGTCTATAGGTCGTGAATTGTCTGTAGGGGTATCATTATATGCCAATCTCATGGGTAGGTAGATCTGCAGGTTATCTATGAGTCATGTAGGTACAATAAGTTTTAATTATTTCATCTAAAAAAGCTATCATTTGATATAATTATGGAACAATAATTGGTAACTTAATTATAAAATTTCTCTATTTTCTGTTCTTTTAGTTCCCCTGTCACTGCCCCGCTCTTCTGGAACCCCATCGGATACAGAAGAGTATAGCTCAGCCACTTTATCTGGGGCTTCCACACGGGGGTCTCCCTCTCCGTCAAGACGAGCTACTGCTGCACAAACCACTGCCAGTACCTTACAGCCGAGATTGGTGCGTAAACACAGTGCCGACTCCCTTCTCAGCTACATGACATACCAAATGGAGGATCGCCTCGAAGCTCAGGAACAACAACAAAAACAACAACAACAACATAAACAGCAGCCACCTCCCACAAAGCCAAAACCTACCAAAACAGTTGCCCAGTCACCCAAGGGAGCGAGAGTTAGTAAGTCATCAACTGTCGGGGCTCTATCGCCAGACAAGGCACGCATGTATGATGCCGACGGAAAAAGTCTTGCAAAATCTTCTTCCCGTTACAAGGATCTTTACTTAATAAAGAAACCCCTTCAGTTGGATTATGAAGAATATGAGCCCTACAAAGCAGACTTACGAAAACGTCTGGAGCTTGACCGAGTGACGGGATTAGACGGCATGCTGGGTGTTCACATACTCACTGGGCAGGGATTAAAATCGTCTCGGACAACACTCCGAGATTTGTACTGTGTTGTGGCAATCGACAACGAAAATAAAGCTCGAACTATGATTAGAACGGGTGCGGTTAATTTTGATTGGGACGAATGCTTTGATCTAGAGTTAGACAATTCAAAAGAACTCTCTTTTCTAGTCTATAATTGGGATCCTAATTTCAGGCATCGTCTATGTTTTCATGGGTCGGTTTTACTGCCCGGTTTTGGTGAAAAACGAAGGACACAAAAATTGGCTGTATACATGGAGCCTAAAGGTATTTTATATGTAGAGATGTCCTACAAGGAACCGGCTCTGTCATTACAGCGTTTACCCTCTCACAAGAAAAATGCTTTGTTTGGCGTTGATTTGGAGACGGTGATTAGGCGCGAAAACTCAGGGTTAAATGTACCGATTCTTGTTAAGAAATGTATTGATGAAATTGAGCTTCGAGGTTTGGAGTCTGTAGGGATTTATCGACTTTGTGGCTCCGCCAAACGGAAAGCTGAATTGAGAACTGCGTTTGAGATCAACCCTCGAGCTGTTGACCTTTCTACAGATCATGTTTCTGACATCCATGTTGTAACAGGTAAGGTACTTTAAACTTATTATTGTAGTATTCGGTTATTTACCAAAAAAAGGCATTCTTTTACCTTCAGAGAAATGTGCTTTCTAAGAACTATACAGGAATTGAACCCACTGCCATATCAGAGTGTAAGAGTCTGACACTACATGTATCATCACCAGAACTAAATGTCTGATTGTTTTCCCAAATAACAAAAATAAAAATACTATAAATTCATTTATTTATATTTAATAAGCCGGATTTCATGTATTCAACAGAGCTCAGTCAATTTATAAGAAAAAAAAAATTTTCTATCCCAAAACCTATCCCCAAATTTTTAGATGGTTGTCCCCCATTTTTCATCTCAAAGACATACATTTGTAAGGAAACAGTCCTTGCCTCGTATGGAAATGACTGCACTTACCTGGATTAACCTCACACCATTGCTTGAAATCAGACATAACCCACATTCACAGCTTGATGTATGTTAGGACATGTTGCATAAAGATATACTTGTATACTCTAAATCCTCAACAAATTCTACCTACATGTAAAGGGCACAAGTTTTAAGTAATTTATTGAAAAAATTAGTTTGGAAAATTTTTTCTGGTAGTTTCAAGTCTGACCTTCATAAAAATGTCCACATTGAGTTTTTACACTTCTAAGTCTTTGCATAACATAGTACTGTACAGGTACATGAAGTTGGTTAAATGTTATGTGTAAATGTAAGTGTCTTGTTTAAGTGGCATTTAGAAGCTGGGTATATAACAAAAACATGACGACTAAGATATACTCAGAAGTTCAAAATCCATCTTAGCCGTCATGTTTTTGTTAAAGGTTTTAGATACATAAAGTAAACTTGACATTAACATGACCAAATTTCCCATGGCAAACTATTCTTTCTGAATTATCAGCAGCAATTATATGATGGGGGAGAAACGTTTCCAACTTGGGTTCCGTTTTTTCAGTTTGTTACAAAAAGTTAATTTAATTTTAGTTTGTTTCTTATGGTATTAGAATGATTTGTTTATATAACTTACATGTAGGTTACTTCATCACAACGCATTTATGATAATAACCTTGAAAATTATTTGAAATCTTACTTAAATTTTTTTAAATTTTTTAATTTTAAATTTGAATTTTCTCTGTTTATTACAGGTGTACTCAAAGACTACCTCCGCGAACTTCCCGAGCCCCTAGTGACTAATGCTCTCTACCAAATGCTGCTTGATGCGCTCAGTGTCCGTCTCCCTGACGACCCGGACGGCAGTGCTAAACTTATGCTCAGTATTCTAGAATGTCTACCCAAAGCTAATCAGGTGAATACTCATAATATGTACTCATGATTATTGTTGACTTAATAGATACAACAATCAGTTGGCTAAACGATTAATTTCCTAGCGTTTTTACCTTAAAGAAGCTGACCAGTGGTTGGGGGGAGTCCCACTGTCCTCTGGTGCTCTCTGAGCTAAGGGACATTAGGAAGCTGATTTGTTATGGGGTCCTGTTTTTCTTAAATGTATTGTGGTGTCTTGCGTGTTGCCAGTTTTTCAGGGTGTTTTTTTTCACCGATTGGGCTGGCACGCCGTCTATGAGTCATACAACTGTAAGTACAGCTTAAACCCCAATCAAGCAAACAAATCAAACCTTGAAATTATGAAATTTATGTCAGTCCAATACTGCATGTACGTGAATATCACCCAGTATGGTTCGGGCTGACATTCATGCTGTCATATGCCCTCTGATTAAGAGCAGTATGTTTCCAGGTTATATTCATACTGCTATACTTTCATGTAGCACTGGAGGAACATTATATTTCCAACTTTGATAACACTAAAGTGACTTCACATTTAATGGTTGTGTTAAAGTTGCTGTCTACTGTTGGAATACAGCGCCGTCATATAAGTGAAATACCCTTGAGCACAGCATTAAACACCAATAAATCAGTCAATCAATCATGCTGTTATATAGTCATACATGTATTTAGCACTGGAGGAATATTATCTTTCCAACGGAGCCAATACTTGAAGTGACATTTACATGTAGTTTGTGTAAGTATGGCTTTCTTTGGTGGAATACACCGGTGTCATTTAAGTGAAATACCCTTTAACACATCAGTAAATACAAATCATTTCAATGTTTTTTTAAATATAAATCGACTGTTGGCATGTCCATCATTCAAACCTCAACCCAGATACTTTTCTTTTTCCCATGCCATAATTGGTGGCATATTGCTTGAATTTGCATGTGAGCATATTTACAGTACGTTTTTCAATGGCTACTTACGTGGTTGTTTGTACATGATCACCAGAAAGGTATCCTAGATTTTTCATTCTGATACAATTTTTTCAACAAACCTCTTACAACAAAGCATCCTAGTCTAAAGTTAACAAAATTTTGCTATATAAAATGGTAGTAATGGATCCTTGTAAAAATAAATGAAATAACTTTTAAGAACTGTTTTGTCAAGCTTGGATTTTTCCCCTCTTTTTTTCTTCAGAAGAAAGTTTTTTGGCAAAAAGTCTCTTTTTTTTTTTTTCAAGTGTCTGTCTCTCGACATATTGATTTCATTGAATTTATGACAAATGTAGTCTTCTATAACTCTTCATGATTATTTAATAAGTTTCCTTGGCTTGATCTACTTAAGTAATAAAAAAAGATGTGGAGTGATTTTGTTGAGTAGAATATCTGTTGTGAAGTGTGATTGTAATGTAAATACCAGAATAACTCAAACATGAAAAAGAATTTAAAATCATTCCCCAAAGAAATTGACAAATTGTGAAAATAGGGTTTGTGATTTTGATCGCTTGTTAACCTTTTACTAAAGGGTATTTCACTTATATGTTGAAAACATCTCCTTAAATTTTCGGGGTACAAGAGAACTTTCAAACTTTTGTGTTGTTGGAAAGAACGAAACTCATTATAGGAAGACTGATTTATTGGTTCGTTAAAATTGTTCGTCTAAATTTGCATTTTTCAAGGGATTTTGTCAGCGTTGCCATGCCATGAAGTTTGTATTTATATTATAAAGAGATTTTTAGGTGTGTTTTTTTCTCTCTCACAAAAATGCACATTAAAATATTAACTATTGCAAGTCTTTGCTTGATGGACATGAACATTTTAAAGGATAGATTTTTGGGTTATGCCGGACAACATAGGCATGTAGAGTATAGACGTTGGGTTGATAGGCGCCGTCAAACTGGAATATGCATTGTTGGTTAATTAGTGCGCAGCAATCGAGACTTTCATGTTTTTCTCTCGGCAGACATGTTATTCATATGAAATTCAGTTTGAAGCCCACAACTTTTTCTAAAAATATTAACCTCCTAAAATAATTTATTTTTTCTCAATTTTTAAGCCAAGGCAGATGCTACGTTATACATTCAAAATCTAGTTTCAAGCCCATCACATTTTTTTTACTTTATGGAATAATTTTATTTCATTCATGGCACTTTTTTATAGCTAAAGTCTGACATTCACAGGGGTGGGGGACATCTGTTTCTTGTGATAAATAAATATAAAGCTAATTTATAAAGAAAGTAGCAATGTTGAGTTTGTTTTCTCTCTGAGATTCCTTTAAAAAACCTGAATTTTTTGGTGTATCTGTTGTAACTGTTGGTTTGGATGGGAATAAAGGGGAGCACCCTGATGGATCCAACACGACAGACAAATCCATATTTAATGTAGCAATCGGTAAATAATTGAGAAAGGTTAGCCAGGCATCTGTAGCGATACGATACGGAGGACTTCACTCTGGCGATGAAGACTATCCCATGATATTGATGGTGCTGCAGTTAATATTTCTGATCGTTTTAACATTCGACCGTATATGTATATGGTCTACTGCACGTCTCATTACATGTACATGTGTACATATATGTGTATGCAGATGGTTTCCCAAGGGTTCTTCTTGCTCTGTTGCACCTTCTTCTGATAGGCAAGAGGAACAGTGTTGCTTTGTGGTACCTTGAACTGTGAATTCTACATTTGTCTTGTTTGGCTAGTTTCTTTCATAATTTTCTTCCAGTGCTTTTAGGGGGTGGTTCGGAGGGAGCCTCTGGGGTCCTGGTACTCTCTGAGCTAATGGGCATCAGGAAGCAGATTTGTTGTAAATGTACTGTACGTGGTGTGTGTTGCCAGCATGAATTAGGGTTGTTTCCGTAACCCATTGGCATGTTGTCAAATTAGCACATTTACTTTAAGTAAGACGAAACCTCAATCAATCAAACAATCTCTTGATACATGTACACTGTCCAATAGGTGCTTGCGTAGGAATGCTTTGTTATATACATGTATGTATTTGATTGTAGGACACTTTTTCTAAGTCGCCGGCATCAGGGTTGTCAATTATGGTGCCGGACTTCAAGTGTCATGGGGTAGATGCCAAGACAGTCTCAATTTTCTGAAACCCTATCCGTTAGACTTTAGACAGTGATCCCAAAGTAAAGTAACTACTGATGTAACCAATGGTTTATAACCAGCCCAGACACACACCGACAGTGCAGCTGAGCGTATAAGATTGATCGGGCTTCTAGAGACTGAATGACTCAACGTGCTAGAGGTGTAATATAACATAGCAATGACATCTCAGCTACAAGGCCTGATTGATATCCCTTTCAAAATTTGTCGCTCAGAAAAGCCTATGGACTTTGCTCCCTCTGTTTTTAGCCTCAGTGCAAGTGTCAAATGTCTTTTGGGTTCGTTGTGTTATCACCTATTTTTTTATGGTTTCTATTATGTCAATTGTGCAACAGTTGAACTGCTAGCGTGTTGAAGCCTATTACACTGTCCGTGTGGAATGGGTTACAGGTCATTATTTCCAGTTTAATGCTATGTAACTTTGACACTTTTTGTGTTTTAAATTTTATTTAGGAATAGTTGCATATTCATTTAATAAAATTCTAAAGGGATACTCTCAAAATGCTGATCTTTTTGCATGGATGCCCTCTGGTAAAGGGCAGGATGTTCAAAGCCTGGTCACGGGTGGTTGGGTGGAAGCCTCCTGTGTCCTGGTGCTCTCTGAGCTAAGGGGCACAGGATGCCGATTTGTTGTTGTGTCCTGTTTTGTTAATGTTATGTAAATGTTTTGTCCTGTCTTGCATGTTGCCAGCGTTGTTTTACAGTTGTTTCATTCACCGATTGGGCTGGCATGCCGTCATATAAGTTAAATAACCTTGAGTTTGGCGTAAAACCTCAATCAAACAAACAAAATCAAAGCCTGGTCATGCATTGGAGAAACACTCGTGCCGCCACTGCTGAAATGCCACCGTCATAAAGTGAAATACCCTTGAGCACGGCATTAAACACCAATCAATCAATCAATCTTTCTCAAGTCACCGCAACTGATTTGCTGAAGTTTGAGTCTTCGATATCTTGATGTTGTTTCAGCTCCATTATAGTTTTGCACCATGTTGCAAATAGTGTTTATTGTTTATTTTCCGATGTCAGACCAACAGGACTACAGTATGCCCCAATTACAGATCATTGACCACCTTTTTTGTGGGAGAGAAACTGCGTAGAACCCAGAAAACCTAGGATCTCCAGCTGGTAGCTGTCAGATCAACCGACAGAGCCTGTGGAAGAGTTTAAATTCACAAAGCAGTGAGGGGAATCTGTGGACTAGAAGTGTGCGCTCTAGACCACTTTGTCAAGGAATCCCCCATTTGGGCTGCCAGTGTTTGGTGAAAAGCATAAATACCCCAATAAGCAAACTTGGAAATAACCATTGTTTTTAACAACGGTGCTAATGTATCCCTACTTTTGTGTGTTCTATTTTTCAGGATACCATGTCCTTGGTGCTAAACCACTTGAAAAAGATAGCTTTTAAATGTGACGTGAACAAGATGACTATAGCTAACCTAGCAGTGTGCTTTGGCCCCGTGTTGCTCTGCCCGGCACCCAGTAGTATGGTAACAGCAATGCTTCCAGGAGAACTGAAGAAACATATAGAAGTGCTCAAATATCTACTAGAAATATGGACTGATGATGGTGAGTTTGCTGAACTTCTCAATTTGCCGCTATTCTGTGATTTAGAGTAGTTACATGTGTAGCACATTGTCTGAACCCTCCCCGCTTTAATACCAGACATCATCATGCAGGCTGGAGTGTTGAATCTAGAACTAGGTAAAAATTTATTTAAGCTACCCAGTCAAGACAATAAATGTGATAAATGTCAATCTTTCAAAACTATGGGGGGTTTTGATTGCCCAAAGTTGTAAATAAGGCTATAGTTCCCAGCATCTGGTTACTTGATAGCAACTTAACACTCACTAAGAAGGCTTTTATCAAATAAAAAGAAGCTGAATACTTATTTGTTTGCGTTTTCGATGTTAGATAGACCCTGATTACTGTTACAAATGACATTGAACACCTTAATCAAGCGGGTTGTTGGGCAGTAGTGCCCGTGCCCCGCTGCTCTCTGGGATAAGGAGCAGAAATTTGTTGAGGTCTCCTGTTTTGTGTCCTTGCCCCGAGGCATCCCTGTCTGTTGCCAGTGCTGTTAAGGGTTGTTTCTTTCACCCATTGGGCTGGCATACCGTCATATGAGGGAAATAACCTAAAGACATAGGGCCCAATCAAACATACAAACATATTGTTTAGTTTGCCAATCCTCTATTTAAAGGCAGTAGATATTGTTAATTTGTCAACACATAAGTTACTGTCATTTAACCGTTATCTCTTTTTAGATTTGCTCTCCGTGACAGACCAAGCTAGTGTTTCCTCCGACACCAGGGCATCTCCAAAGCCGCCCTCTGAGGGTGGCTCGACCGCGGGGCGTGACGTCCCCAGTTAGCTTATTGAACACAAGAAAATATAGCTCATTTAAAAGGTTGTCTCATGTGCATGTAAATTAGAAGCGCCACCCTACTGGTCATTGCTATTCATTCATCATCCATAACAATCGTGCCATTTTATGAGAAATCACACGTGTTGAATGCCATCACATGGTTATTCGCTGATGATTTATGGAGTCCTTCAATTCGCAGAAGCACTATGAGAAGATGATGAAGTAGATTTTTTTTGCCTCATTCATATGGGAAACAAAAATCAAACTGACCCATTCATCTGCTTGGCATGCATTCCCATCACCTACTTGGTTATCTCCCTTGTATAACAAAAATACTGGTTATCTCCCCTTTCGTAAACTTTAAATGTCATAGAAAGGTGACTCATTCCTGAAAAGTACTTTAGCTTTGTGTGTCCAATTCTTCCAGAAAAGTGGACTTTTGTTTCTGTAGACTTTCATACAGTAACAAAAACACTGACAAACATCAGGGTTTCTGTCTGTATAAAATTCCACATTTTCTGGTTTAACACAATTATTCAGTATAATTTTTAAAAGTTGTATTCTTTTTTAATGACTGGGGCAACTGAACTGATAATACTTAGTATTTATTTAACACAACTGTGGCTTTTTTTTTAACAGTTTTGATATCTCTAAATTTATGTGGAGTTTTTAACTCAAATGTTTATCATTTTATTCATTTCATTTTATTTTCGTGTCATTTATACCAGCGTGTGTAGTTGTATTATTCTGTGTTTTGTTTATCTAGGACAGTGTTGATCATTGTTTCTAAGGCTCATTTATTTATTAATTTATTAATTATTTACAAAAAGATACAATAGTTGAACACAAATTCTTAGATATAAAAATGTTGGTCATTGTTTATAAAGTTTTATTTATTTATGAATCTAATTGATATTTTAATTTATTATCAGTATATGTATACAGTCTAAGTCAGTGTTTATTTATTGCATATTTATTTGACATAATACTTTAAATTTAGATAATATTTTACTTGTTGAATATATTTATTTGTTTATTTATCTGATTAATGAATCTCTTGAAAAGTGGCAATTTGTATTTTGCATATTTAAATATGGATTTATTTTAAGATAAAGATGGTCAATCTGCATTATAATATTATTTATTTCTACATCATACATATCATTTTGTTTAACTCCTTGGCAATTTTGTTGCAAGAGAAAAAAGGGGTCAATGTATAACAATTACTTTGTTGGCAACCTTGTATAGTAAGATTGCATGTTTTAATTGCAAAGCCAGCTGTGACTTTAATCAAAATTTTGAGTATATGAAGGTCATGTTCGGTGGCCAATCGAAATTGACTTTATGGTCACATGATCTGTCACATGACATAAAATATCAAACCTTTTGCACACGCCTTGATTATTGGAAGTGTTGATGCCATCTGATGACCAATATACTTAAAGTTTGTGCACAGGTCTTTGAATTGAATGTAAACAGAGAATTAAAAGCATACATTTTTTGTACAAGCCATGTAAGAAAATATTTTCATTGTATAAAATGACAATATCGTTAATGATTTTAACTTTTCCTACAAAGTTTTTGAAAACAACCCAAATGATTATACATTAACATTTATCTTTAGTTAGAACCAAGATTTTCAAATAGATACAAAAGAATTATATGAAAAGCATTATCAACGGAGACAGATTGATAATGTTCTTAATTTTGACTATAAGAAAAGCATTCCAAAATGATCTAATTAAAGCATCAAGAAGAAAATTTGGATCTTTATTTGTTTGCATGGGTTCCAATGACACAGCATTCCGAAATTTTGCTACAGCTTATTTTTACAATCATTCCAAAACTTGTTTAAGCAGCATGTAGAAGTTGGGCACATAACAAAATCATGACTTTGGTGGATTTTCAACTTCTGGGTATATTGGTATTAAGCGACGTTTTGGCCTAGTTGCTGACTGTTTTCATGAAATGATTACAAATCTCAACAGTATATTATAGCAACTACGTCGCTTATCAATACCCAAAAGTTGAAACCAATATTAAAGCAACAAGAAATATTGTCGCCTTGCTCCTTAGATGTAAGTTATTCTGCCATACCATGAAGAGTCCTGCTCTGAGTTAGGGACACGGGCATGTATCTACCACCAACATTCGAGTGAAATAACATTATAAAGTATGGCATACTTAACACTAACAGATTCACTTGTTTATTTTAAATTCTAATTTTATATTATTAAAATTTATAATAAATGACATATCGTAAAGGGCAAAGCATTCCATGAGGGGACTTTACTTGTAATAGAAGAGCATAAACACATTTGGAGAAAAAAAGACGCACAAAATTTCCTATCTTTTGCATATAAATTTACCTATAAAATATCTACATATCATAATATTTTCTACCAGGGATAAAAACCAATAATTAAAAGCACAACTTAATCACATTTTCTCTGCAGGTCAACGTTAAAATATCAAAATATTTTCTGACATTGATGGAAATCTTTAGATTGTTTCATGAAGTTAGCTCCACAGACCACCATTAAAATTGGGAAATGTTTACAAGTGAAAGTGATTGATGACCTTTTGACCTCCTTTTCCCAACCTGTTACACCATGTCACATATATGTAATACAAATAAGAACATTTAGGGCAACTATTGTTATGTTTTCAAAACTACTTCAAAAAGTCTAGCTGTATTTACATTTGTACTATTCACAGGTGAACTTTCTGAATTTATTATTTATTTATTATGTATTTTGAAAAGTTTATTAAACTTATCTTTCACCTTTTAAGTGTGTATAAGTTTTTGTTCATTGGTATTTCTAATTAGAAAATGGATGGTCATTCATTTGATAGAAAACAGTTAATCCTGCTTTAGCCTGCTCAGTATAAGCCAGGGTGAAACATGCTGAAATTTTGTGGAAGGATTTGAATATTAATAATTTTCACAACTACTATGTATCATATTATTCAAATTGCGAACTGTATTGTCTATTATTCCCAATGCTGACTATGTTCAAATGTTTATATGAATGTTTTTAAAAAAATGTTTAAACTTTAAATATTGAGTAAATCTAGCATGCCATTTTTGGAGCTCGATTGTCCTTGATCTTCTTTCTAGAGAGCTTCAGTGGAGAGATTTTTTACGGTGCCTTCATGTGTTTACAGTTAGGTTCTAGAATGATAAAGATTACACTGGAGGCTTGGGACCAAAAATAGAGCAAATCTGTTTTAGCATGATGTTGCGTTAAAAAATGTGAGCGTCTTACTTATTGAATTTGAATTTGAGGAGAGACAACAAGTCATTTTGCGCGCAAATTTTTAAGTGTTATCCTCCCTGGTTTTGATCGAAGTTACGAGTTAAATGCATAATGTTGGTTAAAAAATCTTTTTTATAAGTTTGAAATATGAACTAAAAAGTGAAAACAAGTTTTTTTTGGATGTTATTATTAATTTCTTTATTTTTGGTACCAAATCTCCAGTATGATTCCTTAAAAAGTTATGTGGTGCTACACTACCAACTGTTTTTGTCTCATTTACTATGTTTTAGATATTGTCTGTTAGCTATATTTATTTCATTCATAAGAATCATGTATTTATGGTCACTTTAACTCAAACTGCAAGAGAAAACAACGAATTATTTGTTGGAAGTTTGAACATTCATAAATCTTTAGTCAAATGTTGTTTGAGTCATTGAATACCTATCACTGATTGGATGATTTGAACTGGTTCTGGAACAGAACTAACCTATCGTGTTGTGAGAAATTAAACAAAATTTGACCCTGCTCTGTAAGTAAAGCTGTGATTGGGCAAAAATGTTGTGCGTCCCGCTTGTTGATTGGCTTTCTAGACAAGAACTGTGATTGGAAGAAAATCCACTATTCTGATTGGCTCACAGTTTATCTGTATATTTCTCTGAATGTGTAATAAATATATTTAAATAAATTGTACAAAGATTATAAGAATTTCATAGCACAGGATTTATTAATCAATTAATTATTTAGTTAATTTTAAAGTTTACAAGTCAACTCTATTCTTGTAAAATAGAAAGAAATCATTGGAGTGTAATCACGGTTTCGCCAGTTTTCATGAAGGATTACTCATTCATTTTGGTGTTTTGTGATTGAATGTGTATGGGGTAATTAGTCGGTTTTGTTCATAGTTAAGTGATTGTGTTGATTGTTTAGGTTTTGTTCCATGCTCAGTTGTGTTAAGACAAAAAAAATAAACATTTTTTTGTATCATTTATGATAAAGTGGTATTTGTTATCATTTCCTGAAAAATACATGTATTTAAGAGATTTTATGACAAATTGTCCAGAAATGTTTTGTATTCTTCTATATTTGAAGTGATGATGAGGTTTTTTCACTTTCGAGATGGCTGCAGGTGACTTAGAGCATACCCCTGTTTTTCATGTACATCTTTCAAAACTCAAATTCGACATTTATATACTTCATTGGTGTTTAATGTGGTACTCATGAGTGATGACTTTACCTTGCTGGTGTACATTGTATTTGGTGAGAAACCGAGAAGAAACTTTGTAAAAACAACCCTGCGATGTCAGCAGCCACTGGAATCTTCCCGTATATACATATACCTTAGGTCGACAGGTCAATCTGAACTTAGAACGGGTACAGTAAAGGTGGCTCAACCAACTGCAAACTTCAGAGTCATTGCTTTTGGCAACTTTAGTACGGCTTAGTCTGTTTGTTGTTTTACGCCCTGCTCAAGGTTATTTCACTCATATGACGGCATGCCATCCCAATCGGTCAAGGAAACCACCTTTAATGACATTGGCAACATGCGAGACAGAACAAAATTTTAATTAACAAAACAGGACACCACAACAAATCGGCATCCTTAGACCAAGAGGCGAACACCCATCCACCCACCTTCAGTACAGTGATGAGCTTAGCAGGTGTGCTTGTGTTTATTTTTTCTAGATTCCCAATATGTGGGATTAGACAGATTTGTTGGATTGGGGTTTTACATCATACTCAAGGTTATGTCACTCATAGTTTGGCATGCCAGCCCAATGGGTGAAAGAAACAACAC
>JAVFBZ010199069.1:0-13924 GCA_032466195.1 Katharina tunicata | reverse complement strand
GGCTGCCTTTGTATGTGACATTTTTAACGTTCTTCCCAGATTATTTTATCCTCATACCCATTGCAGTCTGAGGGAGATTTACCGATCTCCAGAACTATTACAAACACGGTTTGCAGTTAATTTAGTGTATTAATTTACCAATTTACCAGTTTTTGAAGTGTTATCAAAATATATTGTTGTTTAAAAATATTAATTGACTTATCGCAATCAGAACTGTGTCAATAATTTGTCGTCCTTCTTTTTCACCAGCTTTTGGACACTGGTTCAGTAGTTAACGTGTTTGCAATTACTCCAATCAATTAACTGGTTTAGCAAGCACGGGTTTAAACATTAAACCACAAATATAGGTATCAGATTAGTTATCAATTGAGGTTTAGTATGGCTCAAAAGAGCTGGCAAGTTTAGTTATTTCATTTGTTTTAAGTTGAAAGTTCTAATAACATTACTATAACGAGGGTCTAAATTTGAACCGAATTCTATTGTAATGCTACAAACACAAAGAGAGAGACTAAGACTTAATTATAACAAAATTTATCGGTATATAACACACTTACACACGATAAACGATAACTTAAATGAGTAAGGAGAAAGGAAAGGAAAAGTTGACTGACCCCCTGATAGAAATGAACTCTTCACACAGTCACTTTCATCGTTGTTAAATTAAACCCCGTTTAATTTTTCACAACAGGTTGCCGGTTGGTTTTTGGAGTTAACGTAAACTTAAATAAGTCTGTAATGTGAAATCGTAGACTTCTTCAGCCTAATTGACTCAGCAGACAATACGTTCGTTCGATACTTAACATAACATAAACGTTTTTTGCCACATCAGAATCCCACATTGATTCCGAAGACACACTTTCTGACACTATCAAACTATATGATTTCAGCATGCCTTTCGAGACTATCTAAGTCAATCCCTTTAACACCATTTACTGATCAATTATGCTATCAACGCATATACTAACAGAAGCAGAACACAACTGCCGACAAAAACAAGGCAAGTGTTAACGCAGAATAATATAAGATTTTATTTATAACAAGTTCTGGTGTATTTCCGAGGCAACGTTTCGGTCTAGCTAAAAACGGTCAAAAAGTTGTCTTCCATAAAATCTTATGTTATTCTAAGTTGCACGACGTTTATATACCTGTTAAATAAGTGTTAACGTTACAAACCTACACAATTGTCATGTAACTGCCTTGGCCAGGGTCTAAATGGTTTTAATCACCAGAGAATGCCATCTTTTGTCAAGAAAGGTACACTGTTTCTCTGTGATGTTAATATGGCCCGTTTTCGCTGTCCAAGATGATTAACGAAGTCTGAAACCACCTGTGACACAGTAATTAACGAACCCCAGGTTTTTTCCTCTATAAGACATCGGAGGTCACCCTCGAAACTAACCGATAGGCATCTCTGTTTGAAACGACATAAAAATGCGATGGAGGAATCAAGCGTTAGATTTTTCTAAGCGACTTAGTTTTGTTTACCAATCACCACTTTGTAGATGGTTAATAGTTTCTCTGACGATTATAGATTTTATGAATTTTCACATGGTTTTGAAATCAAGATGCAATACGTTTATCTGGTATTTGGGAAAATACCTGGCAATTTCATCAGCTCTACAATAAGCCACTATCCTAATAACTAGTTCCAAAATAAGGCCAACCTTTCCTGCCCGCTGACCACGTGGATATATTTTCATAATGGAAGACACGTGGCGTTTGTGAAATCGAAATATGTACTTTTTCAGTATGCCTTTTTACAACCACCTTGAAAAATATGTTTACATGAATCATACGTTTTCATTACTGTCCACAGATATTTACTGGAAACATCAGATCAGTAACAAAAACATGACTAAGATAAATTTTCAACTTCTGGGAATATTGATAACCGACGTTTCGGCCTAGATGCTAAGACCTTTTTCATTTCTTAGCATCTAGGCCGAAACGTCGCTTATCAATATTCCCAGAGGTTGAAAATCCATCGTAGTCTTGGTTTTGTTATGTATCCAGCTTCTAAATGCCGCTTAAATCAGATAAGTTGTCAAAGTGGCAACAAACAAAAGCTCAAAATAGCATTTTCTCTGATAGACATTTGTACTAGGGTCAGTATGACACAACGATTAGTCCACAGTACAAGTAAACAAGTATCTGTAATATTTTCAGACATCTTAAATGAAATAGATGAAATCATCTATAATCTAAAGTGGTGTTTGTGGACTCTGCCAGGCTTCTCAGATTTATTTATATTTCATTTCATTGTAGCTTCGCTAATGAATCAACAAACAATGATTCTGTCAGCAATTTAGTTGGAAAATAATAATATCTCGATCTATTTATTCATTACCTGTATATATCCATTTATTTTTATTTTATTTAGCTCAAACCTTCTGCGACAATATATCTATTCACAGATTCCATGGATTCGGACTCGCCAATAGATTCGACCCCAAAAGAATTATGTAGCTTATTCACCAAGGACAGTTTACTTTGAAGCTTTTATTTTCCAGTTTGCTTTTCTTCTGTTTAAGGACATCGGTGCTATGAAAGCTTAATGAAAATAAGTGGGTCATACATGGTATATCTTGTAATCTGACTGTACTCAAAATACCCAAAGAATGTCTTGTTTTTAAAAGGTGTGGGTTTTATGCAGCTACAAAACTGTGCCATGCGAAAACATTGTAATTCCCGCATCGTACAGGGCGATGCGGATCACTTATTTGGAACCGTTTTATTCAATACATAATATCCATTTTCTCTGATTCTTGTGTAGTTTTTGTCAAAATATTATATTTGAAGTAACCATAAGTGTCGAAAACTCACTCTGCGGCAGTAATTGCAAAACAAAATTCGAGTTATTGCGGGAGATTTTCGAATTTGGCCGCCATCTTGCTACTCTCGTTGACAAATAAAAAAAGTACATTTTAAATGTTACCGATGTGCGAGGAGGGCATTTTTGATACATAAAATATCTCAGAGAGAGTTCAATTTTGCCAAACAAAATTTTAAATTTAAAAGTTAAAACCAGTAAGTGCCAAAACTTAAAATTACGCATTTTTATTAACCACTGTTCTGCATGGTTATATATGTATTACGTAGCAGACTAATAACGATACATAACTCTGCACCAAGGTTTCATGTTGACCCCAAACGTAAGCGGCTTAAGTTCTTTCCTTTCCTTTCCTAAATGTTTGCCTGGAGAAGTGACACATTCTTGCCAAATAAAATACTGAGGTATGTATTCAAATCAAACATATACGAGATCGAGATTTTGTAGATGCTCAAATGCGACAAGTTGTAAGTTTTAAACAAACCAAATATGCATTAGATAGGCCATAAAGTAATATATGGAGAAAATTCATTAAATTCAATGCTTACAATAGTCGACTAGCACAGATAAGCACCGAAGCACAACAGATGTACACCAGAAATTAACAAAAAAGGCATGTGAAAATTGTACTGGCCAACACGAAAAGTAAAGATATGAAAATAACAGCACAAAAATGTGGAAAAACGATAATGCAGAAAAAACGTAAACTGAGTCATCATCGTTTAACGCAGTGATCACGGGTATTTCAATCATATGATGGCGTTGTATTCCAACTGTAGGAAGCGAAACTAGCAAAACCAGCTTATATGAAGTGTATTGTCTCTGTTACCTAAGACTAGTGTTAAGTATGACAGCTCGACACACATGGCTCTTTAGTCAGAGGGTTAGAACGCACACAAATGAATAGTAAAATAAAGACATGACTAACAACCAAGGTTAAAGAATATGAATAAGACTCGGTTTTATAAGATGAACGTTAAAGACATTTATTTGTCTGACAGTCCAGACAGTAAACCCATGTTATTTGTTGTCTCATAACCCCATTTTGAAGTCTTTCGCAGAAGTCGGTTCCAAAGTCATAGTGAGTCCATATAGTACAACATAATTTAATAACATAATTTATATATTATCCACTTAACTAAACTGGTTACAATGAAAATATGTATATTTAGCCAGTTAATGTACATTAATGCAACTCGCAACAAGACATGTGACAAATGTTCGGTTTCATGTTTTAATTTAACTTGTAACACAATTTCTGCTACTAATTAGCATACAAATTTGAATTATTAACTTGTGGTTATTAGCGCAATAGTTGCCTTTCAAGACATGTGCCGCGTGTCTCTTTTCTAGGTCGAAAGAAACTGAGGAAGGCAGATTATCATTTTACCAACAACGCGTTTACACAAAACCCCGGGATCAATAACCGTTCCAACAGTTCTGGGCGTTCATATACTTAGTTGCCTTGGATCAAACGACATCAATTCAATTTCGACTCAATTTCAGCAGTTTGTTTTGTTGTCATACTTTACACAGTATTACTGTAGTTATACACCGCCTCTATATCGTGTTTCCAGGATAAATTAGCTACTCAACACTTTATATATTCAAAATGCTAAGCAAGATAACTCACGAGAGTCCGTCCGTACGGCCTTTAAAAGCCGAGCCCGATTTTGGACATTGTTGTTTGTTTGTACATGACAGTAATATATTTTAAAGCAATTAATGTTCCTATTTCTTTTTTCCAGGGGTAATTCAAACAATGGAATTATAAAAACGAACAAGGTGGTTAAAAGTCACACTTACTTTCTTTCAAGAAGACAAATTACCATCTCTTCTACAACAATATGTCTATCAAGAACAGTTTCTTATTTCTTTAGATAATTATTTATAAAATTCACGAAGGACATCTGCTTATGAAAGGAAAAAAAACGGCTTACTGACATAAGTTTAAAGTTATATCGCGCACATGACGGCTTGTCAGCTCAATGGACGATTAATTGATTTATTGATTTATTGATTGATTGGGGTTTTACGTCGTACTTAAGGTTATTTTGCTCAAATGACGGGCTGGCAAACCCATTGGACGAAGGAAATCGTTCTAAAAGACACAGGCAATACACAAGACACCAGACCGCAGGACACCGCAACAAATCGATTTGCTGGTGCCCCTCAGCTCAGAGAGCAGCATCCTAAAGAAGCTACCACGCAACCACCCCCCTTATAACAAATGAGAGTTCGTGGAGGTAAACATGTATTTTATAGAGATAGTCTTAAACTTGCAATACAGAGTTATTTAGCAACATGCCAGGTCAGCATTGATTAGGTGAATACCCATGGCCATGTATATAGAAATTGAGAGCGATGTGATAAACACCACGGGCTCGGACAAGTAAAGGCGTAGTGTCCCCGTTAACGAGTTTCGTGCGAGAAAATTGCCATTACGCCACACTGACTTTCAATATTGCTGTTTTGCGCCCATCGAGATCGATTCCTTAGGTTGTTGCATCAGTAATGAAGCAGAATTTCATTCGTGTGTCGGTCCGTCTAAACAGAATGAAGCAAAATTTCAATGGCTTCTTTCATAGAAATGGTTTTGAAAGAACTTGAAACAATAAACGGACAAATTACTCAAGAAGCTTGGACTTGAACACTGGTTTTTCTCTGTTTTTTTTCATCTGCAGATTAGTGATATAAATTTATTCAAATACTCACAATTTCTTGAGACAGATCTAGTGAGATATCTGCTCTATAGTAATCAGTGAAAGTCTACTTATGTGATTGCTCAAGTCTCGTGATCAGACGAGATTAACTTTACATTTTTTGCAAAAGCAATCACAAAATAATTTGGTGACAAATTTATACAGTCCTTCGCGAGTGATCCTTTGAAATTTCCAGACAACTAGTAATCTGTAAAACACCTATGGTCTCTAATTACAGTCATTTGCGTATTCATACATGGCTTATTGGACCGTATAGTATATTTTCTATGCTAGAGGATGCCATCACATTTTTCTGTAAGTGGACTTTTCCCAATTATCACTGTTTAGTAAATTCTAATTTAACTTATTTTAAACTTCATTTAAAGGTTAAACTAAATACTGAGTACGCCTAATGTGCTCAACGGAGTACGCAAACGTTCGCTTCTTGAGCATGGTAACTACTATGCTCAAGTTCGTACTCAACGAGAAAATATATTTGTCTGATGATTCATACGAGTCATATTTAATTACAATTGCATTGGCAGGATCTTTGTCATAAAGCAAACTAAGAAATATGCAAAACAGAATCCAACAATTCGTTCGCTCCATAGTCACTGCTCAATCAGAATTAAAATAAAATTTCGTTTCGATACCGTTTTAAATTCTCCAATCTCGCAAAGATGCCAGAAAATATTAAAGTTTAACGCATTGACCACATGAACCTTTGGCGGAATAACCTTTTCTTAAAGGAAAAGTGCTCCCTTCGCTCTGAACCATGAGCAAAACTTGGGAAACTAACCGACGACTGACATTGATGGATTGATTGGTGATTAACGCCATGCTTAAGGGTATTTCACTTATATGAAGGCGCTGTATTCCAAATGTAGACAGCAACTTTAATACAACCATTAGATATTAGATAATGTTCCTCGAGTGATAAGTATGACAGCATGAATATAATCTAGAAACATACTGCCCTTAGCCAGAGGGCACGACGACTGGCAGGGTGCACTAGTAAACTGCTTGGTGATTCGACATCTTAGTCTTAAATATTCACTTAAATGAAAATACCCATGACAGGAAACAGTTATCCAGCAGATTTCCTTCACCCAGGAGACACGACACAATGTGAACGAAGGAACATTGAGCATGGCGTAAAACCGGAAACAAAAAGATTTAAAGTCAAATATACACATTGACTTATTGACGTTACGTGATTTAAAGTCAAATATACACATTGACTTGTTTTACTCTTAACAACCATCGATTCTAAATTTCTTGAGTTTATTTTGTTTATCCTTGAGTACTAACTATTCTCAGGAAAAAATAAAGTGTTGGTGGGAAAGAATATGCACAACTTTATGCCAAAGATCCAGATCTAGGGCTCTACCTATGATTGATTTTCGACACTGTCAGAAGAGATAATTGATTTCCTGATGGAGAAATGATGCTTTTTTCACACGCGGAGTTCACAGACAATGTTAGGTTACTCACCGACATTACGATATACACTATATTCACTCGTGCCAATTTCGACCATTTGTCGGACATGTTCAAATAAGCGATAATCTTTTGCTGAGTTGCGACACTACACTCGTCGGGTTAAACGTATCCTTCATTTAAAAACAACGTACAGTGAAAACATTCTTAAAATCACTACCGCATGACAATGAGAGTACTTGCCAGATAAACATTAGTTTCATTATCTCAATGTAGCGTTTCATTGCTTTCCAACCGAGTAACTGTATAGCTACCTCATTACAAGTATTAACCGGCATGTGCTGAATTTGTTAAGCAATTGATCGATGATGTTTTTCGTATATTTCTATTACAGAGTTATTTAAATATGTTACTTGACATCCATATGTCATTTTAGGTACACAAACAGACCAATATACTTTAGACAGAATAGTCAGACTTAAGCCATCTTTACAAATGCCATCACTTACAGTCGAATAAAACTTTCGTCGAGATGCACTTATTTGTTTTTCGTGATTGTCTTTCTTGTTCTTATCATTGTTACTAATAACAATACAAACATGCTTATATTCATCGACCTCGAATATTTGCTCCCTACCTAAATGAAACTTTTCCGTCTGTTGACGTTTCTTGCGTGCAGGATCTGTTTCGCCTTAAACAAGAATAGCCGACTTTTTGGAACCGAACACAAAGCGCCATTTACAGCTATAGTCATACGCTAGTGCTAAAAGGATATCAATAGATTGTTTGAATATTGCTATACATGTAATGTCGTCCAAAAAGGCTGGACATGTACAATTTATGTCGCTTAATATACATCCGTTGTTAGACAAACATAATTCCTGTCACAATTGATCCATAAAAAACATATATGATTTCATTGAAAGTACACCACTTTGTTTTACATCTTGGTCTACAGGAAACCATCCAGACAATTTGTTGTTTATAGAGACAGCGTTGTCAAAACCATTATAAAAGGCTCTTAAAATTCGCCATAGCTTGCCATTAATTTCATTTAAGTAAAGCTTGTAAAATAAACCGTCTAGCCATACTGTGTCGAAAGCTTTTTTGGTATCGAGAAACGCTATATAAATCTTATTTAGAGTTTCTACTTTCTGATCTATGGTTTCCTGCAACAAGATGGACGTATGCAGCGACGAGCATGCCGTTCGACCGGTGCCTTGCATTTTGCTTAGGGTTGTTACAGGATTCCAAGAATTTTCAAGACGTTTGAGCACTATTTTGTCTAGAACTTTGCATATTACAGATTGTAGTGTAACCCCTCGGTAGTTATCTTGATCGATGGGGGTCTCATTTTCCACCTTTAAATAAAACTACAATAATACCTTTTCTTAACAGATAGGGTACATACTCATATTCTATCAAGCAGTTACATTCCAGTAATTATGTTTGCCATTTTCGTCTGTATGTTTGTTATATATGTCCCCACGTCTAGTCAATACTCTATAAGTTTAGGCATGGCGCACATCATTCATTAGAATGGAGCCGCCAAATAAATAATGTATGTATGTATCAAGCAGTTAAAAAATAACGTTAGAAAATTAAACATCTTAATCCCGCCATATTTGAAGTGCTCATAAGTGAGGGTATCGTAGCCAGAGGCTTTGTCTCGTAATTTTAAACACATGTCTTTCGCTTCACTGACCGATGTTGCATTTTTTAACACTGGACATTCGTTATATTTAGACAATTCGCACATTTTGCTTAGCTCCTGTTCAACTTTTCTCTTGTTGCTGTCCTCAAAATTCTCATGTTCTATTTTCTTACTTAGTACGCTAAAGTGATTTTGCCATAGGCCAAGAATAATGTCATCGTCATTTATTACACAACCGTTTCCATTTCGTAGTGAGCCGTTATGTCTAGGACGCAATTTATAATATTTACCGATGAGGTATCAGAATTGTATCTGTTTCATTCTTTCTGAATTTTGTACACATTTATTAATTTTGTTATTGAAAGTTTTTTCCATCTTCCTCACCTCTTTCCTAAATGTTCGATTGCTCTGTTTGTGTTTTTGATACAGTTCAGATATACACCTTATATACTTAAGGCCCACAGGGGAATCGAACCTATTTCAGGTAAATTGAAGGGGACTTCGTAGTCCCACGCTCAACTATAGAGCATGACTGTTTTGACACCTTATATTTGCAGATGGTCCTTTAAACTTTAATTACACCGGGGTAAATATAATTATCTTGTATGTACTGAGTAAAAGGTATGTGGCAGAAACACGAACTAAAACTATTTGCTATCAGACGACTAACGTATTTCTTGATTATTGTTTTTTGTGTCCCCACAAAGTTCAGTTTTTTAGCCTTTGCAGCTGTAATGAATTTTATTTCTGGGTTAGCCAATCCAAGGTGAAGACTATATTTTGGGGAAGTATATCATCGCAAATTGACATGTTGGCATTCACTTTTTTGCACAAAGGTTCAGAACTCGGATGTTGTGCTTGTATCCGGTAATTTCGTCTGCAGTCTCAGATGTTGTTATTCGCGTTCCATTGTAGTCTGAGAGAGATTTATCGACTCACTAATGAATCTGTAACAAACAGGATTTCTACAACCAGCTTATTGAGTTACGAAAGGGTCATGACCTTTGCTCCATTGTGTAAGAGGAAAATGTATATTTAGTTCAGATACTCCCTTAATTTGGCCCCGCCACGAGTGTCGCAAACACTCCGCTAACTATTTCTTATAAGGGTTTCCCTCTGTGTTGTGGCTACCGAAGAAAGTTTCCAGAACCCTTAAGTGAAGTACAACTCAACCTGATAAAAGACAAAGAACACTTATTGGAACTATTAAACTATTCTACAATGTAATGCGCCGTTCATAGGTCGTGCATTTGACCCAAGTTTGATGACGATTACGATATAAATAACCTGTCTTTATTCTTGTTAGTGGCGATTATTTGGTATTACCAAATAGCTTATACTATTTTCGTTTGAATCGCCAGCTGCCTATCTTCACTCAAATTAAATGTGGCTGAAAACGTCTTTGCGTATTCACAGAAAATCGATTTAGCGGTGTTTGTAGTGTAAATTCAATCAGACTCGATGGTGTTCGTATAGCTCAAGGACAGATACTAGAAAGTTAATAGCAAAAAAGGAACACTTTGAATAGCTGAACAACATATCGACAGTTGGAAAGTAATAACTTAAACTAACCTGATGAACATTGAAGTTTTCCTTGGGTTTACACTGACCGACGACAAATGATAGGTCAACGGAATTAAGAACACAAAGAAATTTTACATAGCTGAACATACAGACGAAAAGGCCAAATTCAGACTTGAAGAAAAATATACATGTAATTTACAAACAAATATTCGTTACATATACCACTGACTCCTGGCAAAATGAAACATCACCCTTTTTTGGATCAATACAAATCTAGCCCTACCAATGTAATATAAATCTCTATTGTGGAAAAGTTGACAATTTCAGCCTCATTGATTCATCACCGGGATACTAAACTCAATATGTTTAGATGGCAATTTCCTCTTTAATATAACCATTTTTATGTAACGAGACATAAATAAATTTACTTCATGAACAAGACTTTGGCTGGTATCGACAGGCTATTTAAATTAAATAATGCTTTATATTTATTGATCACAAACGATATCAATCGACCAAAGGACACAGTCGCAAGATTCACGCCACACTTTCTTTTCTAAAAATTGCCGTAATGACCTTGACTCCATTGCACCGAAATTCGAACTTTTTCAAGACATTTTCATAACAGCTATGAGTGTGAATCATAATAGACATCTGAGTGAAGCTTATTAAAGAACAACTCTCACACAATTCCGCAAGAGTAATAATGCATTTTTTGTAACAATTGCTATGACCTTGATCCCACGACCATGAAATTCGAACTTGATAATTCGATCTTGACATTTTCTTAATTGACATGTGAGTGAAGTTTATTAAAAATTGGCTTAGAGATAAAGTCGTCGGAATATTGAGAGGCTTTTTTCCTAACAATTGTGTGAACTTTTGTCTGCCTTCTTTAATACAACTTCTAACGACAAGTACTTGTGTAGACTTCAGGGGAAAACTGCCAAGTGGTTCTATAAGTGAGTGGACATTATATTTACAAACATTTAAGTTAGATCAAAATAATTAATGTATCAAAACTCAAAGCAATAATTAATTTGCCAACTAAAACGTTTCAATTAAGGTGTTTTGATTCCTGAGGGTATATCATGCAACGTTACTTCAGGTAAGTTTGTTACTTGAAGCGAACAAAGACTGTGTGGATGATATGCACCCACAACCTGCTAAACAGAAGCTCATTAAAATTCGATAGACATGATTTTCATCTATGATGTTTGAGAAAATGCCACATGTCTAAAATTCAGCAAATGAACATAAGACCAGTTAGTATGTTTTGTTACTGACTTATGTCTTATGCATAAATTCAATTTTGAAATGTTTGACGTGTTTCATTAAATTTTATGAAATTCAAATTACTTCGATCCTCGAATTTGAAAATTTCAGAAAAGTGTGAATTCTATCAAAATTGCTATTCACTAGAGATAATAAGAGATTTGCTTTCTTCAAAGGCGAGAAAAACTAAATTGATTGATGTTGTGTAAAGCTCTGTACGCCATATTGCTTCCTGCAGGCGAATAACGAATGGAAATACATGTAGTTATGTGTTCAACATAGCGTAAGTCTGGCTCATTATACAATTGACCAAACTCTTATATAAAACATAGTGGCTTCATTGGCTATAATAATAAGTTCAGCGGTAATTCTTAGGAAAGAGTTCGTCTGGACAAAAGTAAACTAACTATGGGAGGCGTGTATGCTAACTATATAAATGAAAAACGTGGGTATGTCCGTTTTAATGAATTGAACAATACAAACACTTTTTTCTGAACAAACCTACGGTGACTATGACTCCACAAATTATTTCATGTTAACTTTATGTCAAAAGTATGGATGCGGCTTATTTCACAAAACATTGAAATACAACTGATGCGTGATAAATCAAGTCTGAAACCGGAAATAACTTTTTGCAAGGGGAACTTAAGTTTTTCTTCGGCCCATTTTATATCTCCCTCCAATTCAACCTGGTAGCAATATGGGCTTAAAAATGTTCTGCTCTCCCATGGAGGAATCCGAGGTTTTTGTTCTGGGCGACTATAATGGATATACCGACGGAGTTTTTGTAAAGATAATATGTCGTAAAACTGATATTGGGAGAAGAGTAAGTTTAGAGTCAAAATGCAACCAGCAAACAAATAACTTTGTGTACATTTCTAAACCAAAAATAAGAGAACCGTTTTCGACATTTCGAACCTTTTTATGGTATTGGAAGGGCATTGGCTACTATTAGACATCATGTAATCAGCTATTGACAGGAAAGGAAAACCCCATTTCTTGCCATCAGTTAATTTGAAAAACTGACAAGCATGCCCAGGATATATTCAATTGTATTTACAAGGTTACCTTTGCTCAATCGAAGTCACGTGGGGCCTAGAAGCATTTGGTTTTCCCAGCAGTGGTCGCTTATTTTGTCAACAAATGTTCGTTGTTTCATGGGGTTGATGAATGGGTTTGTTTTGGCTGTCTGGGTAATTATTTAAGTCTGACGCCACAAGTGACACAGTCATCAAGAAAAATGGAAACCGATTAGTATTTCAAGTTCATAAGAGGGTGGTAAGGTGGGAGCCTCTTATGCTCTGGTGCTCTTAGTCATAAGGTCCGTCAGCTGCTTTATTGTGGTGGTGTCCTGTTTTCGTCCTATAATTATATTTTGGTGTCTCCAGCGTCGTTTAGGGTGGTTTCCCTCACTGACTGATTCCTTATTTCATGTGCTAAGTTAACTTTGGAATGTATGCCTATATAGTAAACGTGTATATGGTTTTATGATTATTGTCGAAAATTGTAATAGATTTTTATTTTATTTTTCATAGATTGATTGATGCTGTCTTTAGCTCGGTACGACATATAGTTTTTTTGCAGACGAATAACGGTTGGAAATATTTATGCGATTGACGTAACGAAAATTTGGCTCCGTCTTTATTATTTATTAAATAAACTCTTCCGTTATGGCCAATGTATCTTGTGAGTTTGATACCAAAAGACGCATTCAAGCGGAATGTGTTCGCCACGCATGGGCTAAGCATTTCATTTGAATCAGCGATTATTTCCTGTAGGATCATATCTGCATATATTGAACCATGATAAATTTGTAACATGAAATCTCCGAAGAATGTGCCTCATTCGTCTTTAAAATGGGGGCCTATTTTAACAACTGAACACAGATTTATTATACTGCATTAGATACGCTGGTAATATCAACACGTGCCTCATTCCTTCACGTATCCACTCCTAGTTTAGCAATTTCACAGAGATATATTAAACTCTTCATCACTTGTATATACCTGGCTTCGAAAAAAATCCCACACGAATATTTGTTATTGTAATCGCCACATAAAAGGAAATTTCCGTAACAAATCAATCAATATTTATCCAACCGCGTTGGCGATATTTGATGTAGTTTAGTCGCCAAAGGTTTTACAAGAAAGTTTTATTTGGTTGATTAATGGATGTTTAATTGATTAGATGATAAATCGAGTCTGGAGTCAACATTCACACAGTAGTGTCTTGATCACTTTTTTCCTGTTTATTGTATATACCTGGTTTCGAAACAAATGCCAAACGAATATTTGTTATTGTAATCGCCACATAAAAAGACCTGTGAAATTTCCGTAACAAATCAATCAATATTTATGCAACAGCGTTGGCGATATTTGATGTGGTTTACGTGGATTGATTACGGGATGTTTAATTGCTTAGATGATAAATCGAGTCTGGAGCCAACAGTGACACAGTAGTGAACAAACACGGTGATAATTGTTTTTCAACCCTCTGAAT
>JAVFBZ010199058.1:0-13924 GCA_032466195.1 Katharina tunicata | reverse complement strand
ATTCAGTATTAAGCATTACCCTTTTCCCAATTCAAAGTATGAAACAATTTTGTTTTACTCGGATGTCTGATACCATACAGTAGTATGGTTCATTTTACAGGGTTAGAGCATTTCTGTTAGCTATTACCTTATTCACGCTTTTAATACCCGATTTGACAATGCTTATTACCATATATCCAGTTCAATGAATTGCATGTATATAATTGCGTTTCACCTCTATGTATGGAACTCTCTTACCTGCTACCCTATTAACTCCAATTTTACCATATTCATAAATACATATACTTGCCTATTCCCGATTAATTGCGCTAAATAAGTTTGTACTTTGTTTGTACCATGTTTTCCTTCATTTGAACTACTTTAAGCTTGTTGACTACCCGTTACCCTATTCGCACCAGCATTACCCGATTCAACAATACTCATTACTCTATTCCCAATTCAATGAATTATAAAATATTGTTGTATCTAGAGGTCTTACCTCTATGTTGATCCATATTTGTTTGTTAGAGCGTTTCCGGCGCACGTAACCCTATTCGTATAAGTATTACCCGATTCAACAACGTAAGACCATATGTATGGTACCCGTTACCCTATTCGCAAAATATTACCCGATTCAAAAAGAATCATTATCCTATTCCCGATGCCCTAGACAACTTTCTATGCGGCGCTGCCCTTGTTACCTCACTGTTAAATTAAAGGGTGAATTCGAGAATTAAGCTTATAAGTTCCCAGTCTGCGTTGAAAAGCTAGATGGCACTTAATGGTTACAAAATGGACTTAAATTTGACTTAATCTTTTGAAAAATAAACAATCGCATTACAAATATGTGGAGAAAGGTGGATTATCTAGTTTGTGTGTATTTATCTTCAAAATCCCCTACTGGGGACCTGCTAGCTATCCATCTTCTTCCTTTCACATTTCTTTTTCGTTTTAAACACAAGATTGCCTGTTTTATGATTTTTATTTTGCACGCTTGACAAAATATTTTGACATTTGTATTTTGCTATTTTATATTTTTGCTATTTGTTCAAAGTGGAATTTCAAACAACAAATATTTTTTTTGTGTTTGTTTTTTGTTTTGTCAAACGTTTTACAAAGGGAATTATTCCTGTTTGTAAAGGCAGATTCACACTGGGCCCGACATGACAGTCCGGCCGCTCTGCAAAAAATATATCACATCTTATCACCTTAGACAGTTGGCACTGGAGGCAGAGCGGTTGCCACAGTTGCAAAGATTTTGTAACTTGACTGCCATAAAGCAATTTCCAACTCCGGGATTTAACCTCCTGTGTGAATCGGCAATTACTTGAGACACTATTTGGATGTTTAATAAATCTTGAAATTATCAACCAGAGTTGATTTGTGAATTTTTAATAAGATTTTGGTAATAAATTTGAATTTACCCAGACTAGAGTTAATTGTTCTCTCTGACATTCATGTTTATTCAAATTCAAATTGTTTAAATTTTTTTACTATTTCATTTTTGTTTGTGTATGTAGCTTGATTCAGTTGACAACCTGCCCATTTGAGACAGATATTTTTGTTGTGTAAACTGTGTGTTTTTGGAAACCATTTTAGTTAACAATTATTCTTCTTTTGTAGTTAATCTTTATTCTTGAATTAAGACAATTTTTGAAAATAAGGTGTCATATTACTCCTACATGTATATAACTCATGATAATAAGAGTTATTAATCTAAATGTAATTGTATTATAAATTCACATTTTTTTTTTTATATTAATGCCACTCTTATCACAGAGAGTTTCCTTGTGGAAGTTTAGCCAGACTTCAACCGTCTCCTAGCGACAACTCTATGGCGATAAATGTTCGACTGTAAGCAGTTCATGTTGTGTTTGTCTCTGCTGTTGTTTGTAGACCTAGTCTGTGGTTTCTCGACAATATCTCGCCCACGCTTAAGAACTTTTTTTCCAATTGCTGCAAATAAAGTAAATATTTAACAAATGAAGGTTTCATGTGAAATGTAGTTATGGCTATCTTTCTCTTATATCAATCACTCTAGGTGAAAAAGGAGGTCACTAAACACAGGCCTGATCCAATTCATTATAAATGGGTTAAAATGACCTCATGTTTTCAATTTCATACCCTTGTTGGTATTTTCAAGGAATTGTTGGGTTTTTTTTGTTTATTAGTTAGTGCTATAGCTAAAGATAGGTTACATTTGAATCCCCAAAATTTGTATAAACATGTATTAATACATGCAGTATGAACGTTAAGAAATTTGATGTAAGTGAACCCGTCTACTAAGAAGAGTTTTTGCCATTTGCACAGATTTTTTTACAAGCGATGCATTCAAGAGCTGAAGATTGACCTACATGTATCATAGGATTGACAATTGCGTAATGACTGTCACAAACTTTGGGGTATCATTGTATTTTAACATTTGATATTTGTAGTCTATAAGGAAATGTCATCTATCTGTATTGTAACTGAAACAATGTATGAGCCTTTGGGAAAACAACTGAATTTTTGGGGGCGGTAATTATAACTGGGTTTTTTTAATAAGTAGATCCGGACATAACCTTTATTTATACAAATAAATACTTTAATAATGTTTAAAATTTACAATATCAATAAACAGCTTTGTTTGTAGTGAATCAGATTCCCTCTGCTATATATAATGTGAGGCACACAGGCCTTGTGTACAGGCTTATAGTTACATTGTAGCTTCTGGTCACCATACACTGGTATTCACTCTCCTTTCAAGTGTCCAAGCATACGAAGTAATGTTTTTAATGTGCTGGGTCTTCTGGTTTTACAGAAAGATGATGGCCTAAGATCTGTATCAGGTCGAAGATTATTGCTCTAACATCAGACAATCAAATAAATAAATAAAGTGTATTCTTTTTTAGGACTGTGACTAGTTATGTTTCTCCTTTTTTTTTTTTTACTGAAACAAGTGGGATATTTAGAATTAAGCTTATCATTTTTTAATCCGTTTCTTTAAGCCAATCAAATGAAATGTTTTTTTTAAATTAATATTGTTAAACGGCGGAAAAGTGCTGATAAATGTTATGTTAACTGTATGTGCAAAAATATCATATTATTACAACACTCGTTCATATCCATAGCCTTTAAAATTGAATGATAAGTTTTACCTGTTGTGTTGTACTAATCATAAGGTTGTGAATTAATTTCAGGGCTTGGATTAAAGGTGCAGCTGTCTTGGTGGTGCTGCTAGGCCTCACCTGGTCATTTGGTATTCTGTACATTAATGAGAATACTGTAGCCATGGCTTACCTGTTCACTATACTGAACAGTCTTCAGGGACTCTTCATCTTTGTCTTCCACTGTCTTATGAATGAGAAGGTAAGCTACCTTACTTGAGGATCAGTAAAGTGTTCATGCTTAGTTTTAAAGGTTCTGATAATGGGTGTTTCAGACTTAATTCCCTTGTATCGTTATTCTTATAATCATACCATTTACTTTATATTACTACATGGGGAATAAAGAAATACAAATAAATAAGTTGTAATTAGCAATAATATGATACTTTGTCAACTGTTGAATCAGGAGGTAATTATCCAGATGCTGTAGCAAGATGACTTGAAAAGTTAAAATAAAATTTGAATGTAAAAAAAAATCCAAAACCGCTTGGTTAATAACTTACTATATTAAATCTACTCTACATGTTCTAATATTCTGTAACCCATAATGTTATAATGTATAATTTTTCTTTGTTCTATCTGTGATATATGTTTATTTGTTATATAGGTTCAGAAGGAGTATCGTAAAGTAGCTAGACGGACATCTTGGTTACCAGAGTGTATCCGTGTGAAGTATGGTGGTTACACAGGCTACAGCCAATCAACTACTCCCAACCAGTCCTCCAGCTCTGGTAACAATGTAAGTCTCGCATTTAGTCAAAACCAGGAAGCCAGTTTGTTGTTGGTGTTGTGTTTTGCTCGCTTAAATTACATTTAAAGCATCATGTAAAACACAAATTGAACTAATTTTTAACGCACTGGCCAAAGTAGAAGTGCTCAAAAATTAAACAGAATTCATTGAAAATCGTTTGAAGAGAATACATTAATGGATAATCAATCTTGTCTTGCCTATTCAAGCTGATATATATTGAACTGTGCCAGTGCTTTGTGTACATAAGAATTTGTGAGTTTATTAAAAAGTGTGAATCTGTTTTCAGTATTTCTCTAAACTATGGAGTGGACGTAAGAGGAAGAAGTCAACCTCATCCATTCTGGGCAAGTCTAATTCTTCTCCTTCCAGAAGTAAGTACAGCATAAAAACCCAATCAATCTTTCAACCTTCCAAAAAGAAATATCATATTGTCATTTTGCTGTTCTGTTTGATCAATTTCTTATTTTCTATATAAGTTTCTTAGTAAAATTTTAGTGTTTAAAGCTAAGAATCAGATAACGAGATAAGTCTACCAAATTAACCAAATCACTGTAGCCTGTCTCTTTGAAAACATGACTCAAAAATGGATTTATTGGATTTATTATCAGATCAAGAATATGTTAAGCATTGGACTGAGTTGTCTCCTTCACTGTCCATGGTACAGGTTACATTCACCATGTCCCCCCCGGCCTTCTGGCTAGCCTTGTTAAGTTTTCCAATCCACTGAAAAACATTGACTCTTAGTGCACATGATGGTCTTATGAGTAAAATACCTGTGAGCATGGCGTTAAACATAAATTAATTAACATTCTCAAACTTGAGTTAAGAAGGGAAGTCTTCCTGTGGCCCGGTTTTAGTGAGGTCACTTCCCTCTTTTCCATTATACACTGTCAAAGTTAAGTTGTCATATAAGTGAAATACCACTAAAAATTAAGTCTGAAAGGGTTATAAAGTTGAATATGTATTTTACTTTGGCAGAGAGAAAGAGTAGTCGACCAATTTCTGGTAGTCGTGACAGCAGCAGTGTCCTGACCCCTCTGTCCAATCAGAATGGGTTTGTTTACACACCTGACACACAGAACGGTCATCTTAAACCACAACAACGGGACAATGGGGGAATCAACGGCGATTTGTCTATGGTTGACTGTTCGGTGGTGGACAGCGAGTTTGTGTCAGAATACTGCCAGGAAAACATGAAATCCCACAAAGATACACCTCTGAGAAGCAATGTCTCCGGCCAACCATACAATGCTGATCAGTCAATCTATCATGTCTATGAGGAGCCTCACTTCAAAAACAAGAAAAATCTCCACAACTCTGACGACTCTATCGTCAAGAACCGGTTGTCATTTATCTCCATAGATACTAAAGATGGCATCCATTACTCAGAAGTCAGTGATGAGGAATTGTTCCAAATGACAGAGAAAGATAAACGAATGAGCCAATATGAGCGAGAGCCGCTTGTGTCTGCGTCTAAATCTGAAAGAGAACTCATTGACGAGACAGGTGATAGAAAGCGCAATCCACCAGCAACGTTAAAACTTGCTCAAAAAACGTCTCCATCCCTAGGAGATTTGAGTCCTGATTCCAAAACGGATGAGGAAGACAAGAATCTAAGCACTCCCAACTTGAAATACAAGGAGTCGCGATCAGGAAGTGAAGTTGAAGTAGAGGACTCTCTTCTGCAGGGACAAGCTAGTCTGCCCAATATCAGTACAACTGATGACCCAGACCATGGGGAACTCTCTTTTGGTTCCTTCGATGAAAGTGGGTCCACCGAACTGAAACCTCCAAATGGACGGAAAGTCAAGAGACTAAGCTCTGATCTTAAAACTAAACATGATCCACACAGGTACAGATTAAATACATCAAGTGACTGTTAAACAGAAATTGACAGCTGACCTTGTGAAATCCCAAATTGATCAGTTTGACCTTGAAGTTTTAAACGTGTGGAGTGTGAATGGCTCCATTTTAAAGTAGATGTGATTTGAAGGGTACCAGTTATGTGCTGCTAATGTCATAAAGTGTCATGCACAAGCAATTTCTCATATGGCTTTTGTGATTTGCAGTGTTAGCTTGAGAACTTACTTTTTCACACTTACAGTTAACTGCCCTAAGTGACCAATTTTGATCAACTTAAAGGAGTATAATGCTTGTATGGCGCTGTGCTCATCATTGTCTGGCATCTGGCTCACAGTGTGATACTCTGGTACTGACAACTTTGGTTTTATTAGAAGAAAAGTACATCCACATCTAGGGATGTCTGGAGGACATAGACACTCCCCTCAAGTACATTCTATCATCATAGTATCATGCCAGTTTCATGGAGCATATTATATATCTCATCAATATGTACTTGGAACTTCCATGTTTTCGCGTTGTGACATTCGTTCTTTAATATTTTAAACATTCCATTGATCATGTAGGGTTTTAAATTACAACACATTGCCGTGATGTATTATGGTCTAACTAAATTTGACCTAAATAATGTAAATCCTGTTTTATATTGATATGAACCTTATCCAGTATTTATTTTGATACATGGTTCCAAACTGTTGCTTTACTTACATATATAGATGTATGCTTCTGCCGGTCGGCTGGTTGAGTGTTGGACTGTGTTCTCTTTACTCTACTCTCTATAGGTAAATCAGGGAAAGTCCTTATGTAAGTAAGATTACGACTTTAGACACCAATTAAATAAATACATCTACATTCTTGTTTATTCTCTGTGTGAATATTGTTCACTCTAAACTTTATTTGTCATCCCTGACAAGGATTGTTGCCTGATAATGTTATGAAGTAGACAGTGGTGAATTGTTGCGGATTTACTGGTTAAATTACTATGTAACTGTAAAACCTAAGATACAGACATTGTAGCAGTATGATATATGTAACTTTTTTTTTTAAATCCATAGAAATGCAATTGACCTAAAAACTGATTCTCCGCTACATGGGATGGTTAAATGTAATCACCTGAAAATACATAATTTCTACAAGTTTCAAATACACTATTTGAAAGCAAAAATATATTTAATTTTTTTTTTACAAACCAGTATTGTTTGAATTTAGCTCAAAGCAACTTTTCCTATTAAACTTAATTTGACTAAACTGAACATCATTTGGAATGAAAATTCTTTTCTTTTATATTATTTCATGTGTTTATGGTAACTTAAGTGCTAAATTTTATTTCTACACGAGAATTCAATTCTCTGCATTTTTTTTTCACACAACACCAATACAATTGGCACATCCTTACATAATCACTTACACAAAGGAGTTATCGTATAGATTGTTCCACTTTAACATCTATGTACAGTTTGTTCTTTAAAATAGCCTTGGAAGTATTATCACAACTATTGTCAGCATTACTAATGAATATCACCTACCCCAATAATAAGTTTGAATTTATACTAAAAAATATGTGTGTTATACTCGAGTCATCGTTTTTTTAAATGGAAGACATCTTTGAAAGTAAATAAGATCAGTACAGAACATTAGTTCGTTAGTTTATCCTTTTTGCAATCCATCAAATGGTATAAATCCAAAGGCATGGATTGTAAGACTTTTAAAGACAATCTGAAGGTCCCATATTCCCTGTATCTTCAATGGGAATAAAACAGTCTAAATATCTTGTTTCACACTGTCCAGTTTTAGGATTTGTTTTAGTGTAAAAAAAAAACAGTTCAATAGAAATTTGCTAAGGCACCAAAGTCTGTTATGTGATTTTACAGCACTTTCCATCTGAATTTTAAAACAAGTCAATTACTAATCTTGTTATTTAAGCTAAGGTAATTGTTATTGAACCTAGCTTTAGAATTGGATGAACCTATAACCTAGATATATTTTGAACAGAAGTAAACAGAAATGGAGGATATTTGAACTTTGTTAGTTTAATATTGACCGGATATGGCAAATATGTATGTGACAATTATTAATTTTATTTTTAAACTTTGTGTGTAACCCTATTTGCTGTTTAAATCACAGAACAAAGTTTAAACAAAGATGTGAATTGATTGTCTGTTTTCATCTATGGATTTAAGTATACATGTGGCCCTGTCTTGTTTTACCGATGGCAATAAAGACCAATCAAGGTTTAGTATAACAAGGTTAGTTCCTTTTTAACTTATATTTTCCTGTCTGGATTAAAATGTGTGAAATTTAAATTGGTCACAATTTTGAAAACTAAGGTCTGAGATCCACACAATAGTTTTTGTCAGACAGAAAATAACTAAAAAAACTATGGTCTGATCTCCTTGGACTGTAAATGCTGGGAGAAATACGGTCAGTCAAAAGTAACCAATATGTTGTACATTTATTTTAAATTTCATAGATTTTCATTTCAATCATTTCGTTGTGATCTGTTACCGTTTTACATAATTGTATATAGTGTTGTCTTTTTTCACTCTATGTCAACAATACTATAATTATAAATGTTTAATTTTTATTTCAAATTACTAAGTTGTTATTTTTTGTCATTCGTTTATGTATATGTTGTTGATACACATTTAAATTAAGTATTATATAATTAATTTCAATACTATTAACAAATATAGTTTATATTGTTTGATTTATGTTTGATATCTTTTCAATTATCTGTGTTTCTTTGTTTAGATAATTGTTTATCTTGTATCATAATTGTATGTGGTTTTAAGAAAAATTATGACTTACTTTGTGCTAGGTTAACTGGTATAGAGATACATTTGACGAAGAAGAAACTTTCAATATTTAATTGTAGAAAAATAAATAGTTGTACGAATGGTCTAGTCAAATTCAATAGCTTATCATTTACTCCACAATCAATCTATAAATGTCCAGATACAAAAAAAAAAAAAAAGTATCAGCAGATTTCGTAAATTTTGCCCATTACAATTTAGAATCAATTCTATAATATTACCGGTAATGCAATGATGCGATAATCAAAATGCTCTTTCTATGTTTCAAATAGCTGAACCTGTTTCATGAAATCATGCAGAGATATCTTAAGATTTCTATTTGATCGCAAAACTTGAGTAAAAGGAAGGAAAGCAAGATTTAATACAGCTCTTTTGACAAATAGAAGACAAATTTGGTATGTAATTTTATTATTAAACATAACAGATTGTGCATTGTTTCTATTAATAGAAGGCTTAACAGAGTTTCGTGCCATAAATGTTTGTTTTAAGTTCAACGGAAAGACGGGGAAAGTTCTTATTACTATGGGCTCAGTATTCTGACCACAGGCATTTGTATCAATTAGAGTAATTAACATCTGATTAACGGTTGATTACAACGTACGTTGTAGTTGTTCTTTAACTATAATGAAGACAAGGTAGGAAACATAATTCCCAAGAAGCCGCCTATAATCCAGAAATAAAGCCTTTGTTTGGCGTTTGGTTGGACGATACTACATTCCCTACCTGTTTAATGTCTCCTCCTGACGTAGCAGCAATAATATTTCCAATACTCCCTGCTACTTAAGGAGGAGAAATTTAACAGGTAGGGAATGTAGTATCGTCCAACCAAATGCTTTATTTCTGGATTATAGGCTGCTTCTTGGGAAGCATGTTTCCTACCTTCTCTTCAATATAGTTAAGGAACAACTACAACGTACGTTGTAATCAACCGTTTATCAGATGTTAATTACTCTAATTGATACAAATGCCTGTGATTCTGACCGTGTGTGGCGACGACATAACATCCCATTGCTAGTCTAGTCTCACTTTAACCTCGGATATTTCAATTGAGCCTCACTATCTAACTAACTCAATCTTTGACCATGAAACTGAAAATAAACATTTATGGAATGAAACGAATCTGTTAAGCATTCTGCCACATGAAAACAGACTCAATGTATATTTATTATGTATAGTAATGAAACAACCTGAGAAAATGGAGCATTGACTTTTCTTTTGTTGTTGAGTAAATGTTATTGTCAATACTTCCATAGGGACTGATTACTCAGCTCTGGGTAAGACATACAGGGTTGTGAACAGTAATGACACAAAAAATTGCTGAGTGAAATCATTTTACCTTTTAGGAATAACAGGTGGGGGGCCTTGATCTATCTGGTCTCGGCGCTAAGCCGAATTCATTGTCATGTGTTCCTTTAACATTTAACATCTTCGGCCATTTCTTGGCAATTGGCAAACCAGACAGTGTCATTTTGGAATATGTATGTACAAGATAGGACTATATTATAATAGATTCAAATGAACAAGAATCTTAATAATTATTTATATTGAATGCTGTTTGAAAAATGTGTAACTTCATTATTTCCTCTCCTATCTTTGGGCGTACGTATACCTCAAAGGTCATATTATGTCTCTATAAGTATTCATTTGAAACCGTTCTTTATCAAGTTCTTGCATTTATAAGATGTAAGGCTTATAACAATGTCATTTTAAAGCCAATTTAATCATTCTTTTTTTTTTCAAACTATCTACCCATTTGTCACGCTTTAGTATTTAAGCTATGATGTGTTATATTCTGCCATTTGGTTGTGATGTTTTTTTTTTCTACAAATAAATATAAATAAAAATCATGTCTTTTCGATGTAAAAACAACTTGACTTGATCATTTGCTGTTAGGAACAATGATATGCACATGCCGACAAAGATAATTTGAAGTGATTTTTTTTAAATCACTGACAAACTTTTAAAGAGGGACTCAAATTCTCCTAAAACATTCAAACACTATTCATAAAAACACTGATGACAATATAATGGTTATTGTGCCGCAATACAACATCAAATTGAAACTAATCACCAATGTTTTACCTGAATTGAAGAAGCCCTGTAACATATACTACTCAATACTTGATAGGGATATTGTATGTTTTGTATCGTGTAGATGCCGTTTAACGTCCAACGAAAACAATTGTCATCTGTTTGTATCGTACACGATTACATCAGGCTCTGACAGGCATTAAAATTGAAAGAAAAGGAAATAACGTTACAACAATGCCTTTTGGTTGTTTGTGATGGTGTCATCTAGTTGTCTTATCCAACTTTCAAATTCAATTAAAGTAACTTAGAATACTGAAAACTCAATAATGGTTATGGTGTTGGTGTTCCCATGCATTGATGACGCTCTGACAGCGCCGACGAATATCTGTCATGCTCTCTGAAATGCTTCTTCGACACGTCTCCGTGTCCTTGATCTCCTGTCGGTATGGTACAAACAGAAACTAGACTTGTCAGAGAAAAGAACTGGCCTCCAGTTATCCAGGGTACAACTGACATGATCGTCGCCTTAGGGCGTCCGTGCGGCGGCCGTAGGTTTTGAAAAATGCCAAGGTAGCCGCAAGGCGCCCGCTGGGGAACAATACGGTGACCGTTACACGCCTGGAGTATATAAGGAGGGGTTTGTCACATAAATGTGGAGCGGATAATCTGAATAGATTGAAGAGCGCCATCAAACACCAATAAGAACAACAACATACATCAGGATATGAATAATAGTATACATATGAAAAAAAATGGTATATATACCTGCTCCATGCACGACGCAGACTGCCACGGGGGCCGTACGGATGGCGTGCGGCGAGCGTATACGGAAGCCGTGCTCGGGCCATGCCCGTAGGGGGTGTGCCACATACTGCAAGGCAACCGTACGGGCGCCCGTGGAATTCCTGCGGAATTGTGGGGGTCCGCAAAAGTCAATTGAAATTCATAAGACACTAGGGCAAACGCAAGGCCACCGTTCGCCCGACGTATGGTCGCCGTGGAACCGCTCTACGGCATGGCTACGGCGAACCTAGAAATGAAAAACGTTTTAACTTCTCGCTATAATCCAACGGCGACCCCTACGGCCTGTAAAAGATAGGGATACGCCCTATAAGGGTGACCCTGAGGCCACTGCAGGTATCTCTCGATTTCGGCATATCAGGTGTTTATGGCCATGTATGGCTTAAAACATCAATGACTATTTGCACAATTTGAGCGTTGCATGCTGCGTAAATGTGGTCATAGCAGCCTATTCGACCTACCCAGAATTCAATTAGGTTTCTGTCGGTTTTTCCTAGGTTCGTCAACTAGTTTACCGGCTTCTTATCCTGAATAAACTTACAACTGAATTGCCAATGTCGCTGTGGTCTTTATATTTTATTTTAACGCAGTGTAAATGAACGCTTGTTTCACTAACTTAGACGATCTCCACTGCACCTTTCTAATGTTCAAACCACCAGTACCAACACCACGATGACTTACTTTTGTAGTAAATTTGCAGTTCAGAGCCACGAAGTCGCTTCTTTTTTTTTTCACGTTTTGTGTGTTTTTGTTTTCTACAATTCATTAGGTTGTAAACTTGGGAGAGGTCTGATGGCGTTTCTGTACAGGAAAGTTTTTCAGGATCGCAGTCAGGATCGCAGTCAGGAAGGGAGGAATTGAGTGAGAGCGCGAGCAAGCGTGACTAGGTCATTATTCAACACTGAAAATGCCGCATGAAATAATGGGTGGGATGAATAGGGAGGAACGTAATTCCTCCGTTCCTGACTGCAATACGGTAAAATTAGTATCAAACTTCACCTTCTAACAATGCTATTTGTACAAGCCTCGTTTAATTTTTAAATTTGACCTTATCACAGACTACGTCACTACGGATCACGTGAGACTTCAAAGTCATGTGGCATTGAGCTTTACTAACGATAATGAGGGGGAAAGCCCAATAGACAATCGAAATCGTAAGTGTTACTTGCTAAAAGTATTATTCAACTGAATAAGAACAAACTAATATTTGTATTTGACAGAAAATTTCTCTTTACTGTCATATTAACGATTATGTAATGAAGAGCAAGTATGTGATACTTCACCTTATATCATGAAACAAACAAAGCAATACAATTCCACAAAATAAAACCTAACTATGGTTTCATATGAATGTAAATATAACCTAAACAGTATTTTTGAAACAACAATGTCCGTGGATTGTCACTAAATAATATCATAATGTTAGGCTACTGGTGGGATGACCAAAAATGTCAACAAACAATTTGTATCACAGAGAAACAAAAATGTTATTCAAACCGAGCACTAACATTTGTGTTTGTTTGCTGGTGGTTTACACCACTGGCACACCACTCAAGAGTATTTATATGAACTCAAGAGTATTTATGTGAACTCAAGAGTATTTATATGAACTTGAAATCACGTGGAAAATGGTTTACTTGAATTCAACATCATTCTACATAACAAATTCATGCAGACCTTAAATCTTTCAAATACTATTTGGAAAATACTCCACTGTTGCTCCATCCTGCATTTTTCATAATTACATCAAGCGGCACCCCTGACTTAAAGGTAGCATTAGTGGAGGCCGGACGAGTACTATGGGCTAGTGTCAATTCCTGACAGTTCTAACACAACTTTAATCCACCTTGACACAGACACAATGCTATTTGTACAATCTGATTTGAATAAAATTGCCAAAAAATTAACTGAATATATATGAAGTGCATGTATGGAATTTGTCCCGAACAAAATAGCGACAATACGACCACGCGACAAACCATGGGTAACTTCAGAATTAAGAAACGTAATGAGGAAACGCAAAAGGATACATCATAAAGCAAAACGAACAAACAATAAAAGGGACTGGGAACATTTCCGTAAAATTAGGAATGAAACTATCACTTTAAATAGAAAATTAAAAAAGACTTTTGCCAAAGATATTGATAATTAAATTAACACGGATAAATTTGGGTCAAAACAATGGTGGGAATTAATTAAGATATTTTTGAAAAGTCAAGCATGTTCAGATGTCCTGCCAACAATGCAATTACATAACAATATATATATAGCAATTTATTAGATGTATCAAATGCATTTAATAACTTCTTTGTTGCTCAAACCATGGAGGTATAGCAGAAGGAGTAACAATTCCGCCACTTCAAAGTGGAGAAAATCTAATAAAAAATCCAATAAATAGCAATTTATTAGATGTAGCAAATGCATTTAATAACTTCATTGTTGCTCAAACCATGGAGGTATAGCAGGAGGAGTAACAGTTCCGCCAAAGTGTGCAATGATGTAAACCGCCCGACTGCTCACAGCTGGATTCTACACCCTTGAGC
>JAVFBZ010199036.1:0-13925 GCA_032466195.1 Katharina tunicata | reverse complement strand
CTAACTACAATCTCGCGTTCTCGGGGTCGAGAACCCGAGAACTCGAGATTATAACTACAATCTCGCGTTCTCGGGGTCGAGAACTCGAGATCCAAATTAAATCTCGCGTTCTTGGGGTCGAGAACCAGAGAACTTGATGGCCGCAATGAGCTTCCGTAGACCTTAGTTATATATTATAAGCCTTCGGGTGGGTATGGAGTTCGCGAGGTGGTTTTAGAACATTCTATTCTAGCTCTGCTCACTAGGCCAGAACGGCTAAGTATGAGGGCTGCAGAGAGAAATAAACAGCATGCCTGCTTTGTTTGTATACTTTGTGTTGGAGTTGTATTTTAAAGGGTTGTAGGGGTAATGACTAGGCATTTTGAATGTAGCTGTGAACGTTATAGAGAGGCTTCTGGAGTTTGACCTGATTAATCGACCTATGAAGAAATTTATCACGTGACTTGAGTCTCTTGGTGCATTGGTCTTTTTGGCCTAATGTTATGCTAAATCGTTTTATTTTATTTCTTCATTTGTTTTGCTGTTACCTGTTCTATGTCGATTTTTTTTTGGCGCAGAATGTACTTGATGTTCTATTGGATACGTTTATCTACATGCGATGCAAGTATTGTCTGCACCGGTATATATACCCCTAATGGGCTACAAAATGGCCTGTCTGTACACTAAATCCGATAATCGGAGGTGAAGGACGGTACCGGAGATAGGAGAATTTGAACTAGAATGTGGTATAACCATGATTGTATATGTTTATATAGACTTGTTTCTCCTCTTTACTTCCATGGTTTATTAAACGGCAATTAGTTTTACTCAGATTGGCTTAATTATCATCAGCATAATATTTTAGCAGCTTTATCATCATTTCAGTCCGTTGATTTACTTCGTTGACGGACCTTGTATGTAATAACAAAGCATCTCAATGCAAATATGAATGTCATAGCGATGCTACTGACCCTTGACCTGATCTCTAGACCTATGACGCCAGTTCATTGGTCGTTTCATCTTAATGTTATGCTAAATAGATTTCATCTTTATTTTCTATGCTGTAACATGCTCGATGTTCATATGCTATTGATGATGATTTCTATGTTTATTAACTTGCGATACAAGTACTGCCTCCAGCGTTAAATCTGGTGTAAATCGTCTAAATTGGCCATTCTTTACACAAAAGCCGATTATAAAATAGAGAATCAAATCATTCTCCCTTCTGTCGAGTGACTTTTAGGTATTGATTGGCCATCTTGTTGCAATCCTAAACGAAAACGTTGCTGCGAGTCGTTTGCGTGTCGTTTGAGAGTCGTTTGCTGTACAACTGATTTGGTGGAATAAACCCATGATTTTAGATGTTGTTTTTTTCTGGCTTGTACCGACTTCAAATTGAATCGGTCCTGCAGCAACTTTTTTTCTCTGTTTGATTTTTGGTGTCAGTTGTTGGTAAAACTTAGATGATTCGATCTCGAGCGCACGTTTTTGCGAAAACAGTACTACGTCAACAACACGAATTGTACATTAGTGCAGGTATTCTTCTCAGTCTTGAGAAAGGTACGAGCCTATTTTAGTGTGACATAAGCTTTGAACGAAGGGTACAGAAGTTGCCTGAGATATGCGATTTGTAAGAAGAATGCTTGGTCATGACACGTGGTTCTGGGGACCTTTCCACCTATCCGCTTAATTTAGGCTGTCAGACTGTCAGGTCAGAGGGTTTTACATTACGTTAAACCAACACTGGTTTATTCACACAGATTAAGATTTACAAAAGCGAAACTAAAAAAATAATGCCAGATGTTCCTCGTTGAAGTGTTCGTTATTTTTTGTATATTTTATGGTGGAAATTTACTGTAAAAGAAGACCTAAAGTGACAATTAATTCACGGGCATTTTCGGAAAGAAATGAAAAGTGAACGTACAGAATAATATCAAATATATATCTTAAAAATGTGAAATGGATAGACTACAGTAAATTCTTCTGCGAATAGATCAACAATCACATACTTCGTACTAAAGGCGTTACCATGTTTTTCTATTCTGTACAAAATTCGTTGTATGTTTAATCCACCTTGTTTTGGCAATCATTTTTTTTCGTTTTAAGCAACGTCGTAGTTATTATTTTGGTTTACTGCATACAGGTCTAACTTTGCAACCTCTTTTTTTTTGTTTGTGTTATGGTTATACGGCTAAACACGCTTTGTATTATGTTACGCTTAACCTAATATATTAAGTATTAAAACATCAATATTTTCAATAGATCAAAAGATGTTGTGAATAGATTTGAAATGAATCAATACGAAGAAATATTCTCCATAAATAAATGAAGGTTTAATATAAACTCAAGGCTATTACTCGAATAATAACAATAAATTTACACTGGCCTAACGCGAAACCAACTGATTTCCGATTAATATCTAATCCTACATACTTGATTTCTTTCAAGTGCCCATTACTGATTGGTTAATGTTAAAATTAGGTGTTAAAACTTTGTGCATTCTTATTGGTCATAAAACATGTCTACTATTGGAATTTTCCCATAGTTATATGGCATCGTACGGTCAAATTCTTTAGACTGAATCTGTTCCAAAATAATCCCAGTGTGGTTTCTAATGGTTGCTCATAGCGGCCACTCGCTATCTCGCTCCTAAAATTTAATAAGTAATTATAGTGAATATCAAATTCCTTCATTTGAAAGTCGAGATAGCGAGATTTAACCAATTAAACCTCGCGTTCTCGCTCCTTCGATGTTTACACTTTGAGGAAGAAAAAAAGACAACTCGAGATTGTTATGTAAAATCTCGTGGTTTGTAATTTAGTTAGGATTGGGCAGGGGGCGAGAACGCGAGGTTTAACTGTTAAATATCGCTTTCCGGTGAAAGTATACGCATGTCGAATTCAACATATTAAACGGAAGCTCCAATTTAGATCTGGCACGACGTAAGTACTGCAAACAGACAGATTTTGCCTCTCACGTTAATTAAGAGAGACAGAGTTAATATGCACATCTCGTGGTTTTCAATTCCTTCATCTTAAAGACGAGATAGCGAGATTTCATAGTTAAATTTCGCGTTCTCGCTCCCTTGTCCCTCAAGCTGAGAAACAAAAATCTGTAGATTATTTATGTAAATCTCGTGTTTTGTTATCATAAGAACGAGTGCACGAAGAAGATAGACTGTAAAATGTCGCTTTCACGTCTAAAGAAAACAATACGAAAAGTCGATATTATCAGTAAAATCTCGTGTTTCAGTAATTTTTCTTTCATATTATGAAAGTCGAGATAGTGAGAGCGCGAGATCGCGAGATTTAACTGTTAAATATTGGTATCTCGCGATCTCGACTTTTAGATGTTGGAATTTGAAAACCACGAGGTTTACATATTAAATCTCGCGCTTTTTTTGTTTTTTCCCTCTTAAAACTCTACAGAAAATATTGCAACTGTTTGATTAGCTTGCCTATCATATACTTCTTCCAGGACAAGAGGGGTTTGTTTGCAATCCTTACCTTGTGAAATAAATCAGTTTGAGATTCCGTTTCTTGTGGTGCATTTGACATGCGCATGCTCTCGCTGGAAAGCGAGATTTAACAGTTAAATGTCGATGTAGCGAGAACGCGAGATTACGAGAAAGCGAAGTTAAACTCTAAAATCCCGTTATCTCGACTTTCAGATGAAGGATTTTGAAAACCATGAAATTTACACATTAAATCTCGCTTAATCAGATTGTTTCCATGCATACGTTCGTGCCATGTAAAATGTATCAATATCTTATAGTATTATGCATTATTGATACAAAAAGGCTGCGAATGTTTTAAAGTTTTTTTTAAAGAGCTTAAAACAGAAGAATCTAAAATACTCATCATAAATACTTTCTAATTTTGAGTGGGACAAACATTACAGATCTGTATGTACATACTAGTATTGTCCAAAATACTCTTGGCTCGTTGCCGTATTTTGTGTTCAAATTTTGGAATAACTATTAAGGTGGAAAACTACATAGAAAGTTGTAACTAATATCTAGCAAACAAGACAAATTCCTTTATGAAATTGTATTATTATGTGCTAACATTTATTTTACATTTCCATGTTGATAAAAGTTTATATTTTATAAGCATAGAGGGCTGAGTTGAGAACTTATTATCTCTTATCTGTCTAATGTCTTCTTGTCGCAGAACCATGACCATGTATCTGTACTTTGCATAATATTAAGTGAGTTGTTAGATCTAATACGTTGATTGTTTCTCCCTTGTTCAATGAGCGCTTCCTGGGTCTTCGGAGATCACAATGGGAACTTTTCGCGTTTGCCAATATGTCCATATCAAACACAAAATGTACGAATTAGCGTACACATGATGGAATAAACGTGACCAAAATCCATATTGCTTTAGGACGTAATGAGAATAATACTCGCACTAAGATTAAAAATTTGTTTTAACAGAATAAAAGGTGGATTAGAACTCAAAAAGCAAAAATAGAAATAGACCCTTTTGAAGATGTTGATAGACAACATTTTAGCATAACATCTCAGGTAACGACGCCTTAATTGAATGAAACATTTGGGACACGTTGTTTGACGACATACAATATTTATCTTTATTTAGTCTCAAGATATCAAAATCAGATTATGTAACAATGGTCATATAGGATGGATCACACAAATGTAATATAACAATAGACTGGTTTCGAATAAATAAATATCAAACACCGAATATTGAATTAAACCCGAAAAACTCTTTCAATATAGTCAAAGAATTAGACGTTCATGTTCATTATGATTAACCCAAAAAAATATCCATTGATAATTTAAAAAAAAGTTAACATCTTTCAGAAAAGTATGATAATCACGATTGTTACCTGTATTTATCATCAAGTCATGGACTACTTGATCCGTTTTGTCCAGATTGTACATGTTAAACATACTTGATTTCAAATAATTGCATGTGTATTGGATACTAAATATACTAAATACAGTATTTCGCACAAAAAACAAGCATCATAACTGATCATAAAATTAGACTGATTCAAAAACATAATTGTAACAAATTGAAGAAAATACGATCTTTTATATAATTTTTAATTCTTACTTGCATTCCTTAAAACCTGAATATTTAAAGGAATATGTATTTATTCTGTACATCAATATATCAATTCTGTATCAGACATAACCCATAACTATACCCATATCTTCATTAGTAGACTAATGGGTTTATTACTAACCCTAAACGATACATTTGTTCAGGTTGTGCTTATTTGGACCCATACCAAAATATCTATATGTGTTAAATGTTCGCAACATATGTTCTTCACAATTTACATGTATTGCCTTTTCTCGAGATGCGCCTTTAGGTTATCCAGAACAACTAGAGATTCAGCTCTATCTTGAATTTTTTTCTCTGAGAATTTATCTAGAACAAGAGATGATTATCGGTTTTAATTAGTCCGAACAAATTTACTTATGATAATAGCCAGGAAATCGGCAAGAAAAATCAGACCTAAAACTATGTCCCAGTCATTATCGCAGTATCACTGGATTGTCGTAATCAATCTAGGCTTTGGTATAGCATGTAGATGTCCTGAGTACAGTTAATTCCCATCAAATGGCTAAACACAGATTGTAACCTTCACATTTTGTTCTAACTAGAATTCTCCATAAACTTGGTGACATCTTGTAACGTAGAAGCAGCTGACAGCACAGTGAACACAACAACCGAATATTGTTGTTTGACAACCGCCCATCGTCCTGGTTGGTCCGGGTCTGACTCGATCTGGAAGAGGGCGTCAGCAATTCCTGGATAGCTCGCCCCAGCGTAAGTGTTCACCGAACTGGGTGCGAAAACGATGTGTCTGAAAATAACACGCAAAAAGAAAACTGACAGAAAACATGTATCTTGTTGAGCGAAAAGTTTTTTAGTTGTTGATAGAATTACTTTTTTTCTTTTTAATTTATATGAGCCCGATCTTGATGCAGATTAATTTGAAGGAAAACCGCCTTTATTTCCCATTCGACGGAAATGATTTCCGCCGTCTTGTCTTAATGACTTGAGTATATAAAAGGTTTTATACTACAAACTGTCGTTGTCACGAAATAAAAAATGTAAGCATGAAAAACAGTTTGATTCTCCATACTTATAATAGCCGCGGTTACATAGGTTATAGTTTACCTACAGTTGGCGTTCTTGGAATGCCGTGACGTTTTCCTTTATAGCCGCGGTTACACGGGCATCGAAAAGGTGAAGTAAACTGAGCCGGCTCTGATCCGCATCACAGCTGGGTTTTTTTGGATCGCCAATTAATGACAGTTTGCCGGTTTTACGCCACTTTCGACAGCCCTGCCAGCAAGCGTCAAGGAAACCTAGGCACACTGCCAGTTAGCTTAAGCGATCGGCTACACAATGGAAAAACATCACGGCATTCCAAGAAATTGTCACAGCATTCTAAGAACGCCACCTGCAGGTGAACCAAAATGGTGCGGTTTATTGTTTACCCATCCAATTTGGTGGGTCAAAAAAGACGGACCATTCTGATCCACCTTTTTCTGCTCGCGTAAATGCAAACACAAATCTGATCCGGATCAGAGCTGGCTCAGACCCACCAATTATTGGCAGCGTAACCGTGGTTTATGTCACCGCCATTAATTGGCGAACTAAAAGAAGCCGGCTCTTATGCGCTCAGTTTCGATGCCCTTTTCGGTATTGTGTGTTAATGAAACATAACTTACTTGTACATGGGTCTACCTGGTAAACCATTAGGATCTGTGAAGGCTCTCTCTACCTGTATCAGTTGATCATTTACCATCCGGGTCAGCAGGGGACTGCAAACACGTGGAGACAATTAACTTTTAATAGCATACTTAATTTATTCAGCTATAACACTTAACTTAAATATATGAAATATAACTCAAATTTTGTTGAAAACAAATATATTATTACAAAACAAAGCAAGGTGTTTACAATGGATGATTACCACCAGGCAAACTCAAATATATTTTATTTAATATCGTGATCACACCTTACAGCAACATTTGACGACCTACTTGTTTCTGTCTATTCCATCTAGGCGCTGATGAAAGTTCTTGGCTGCCATTGTGAATTCTCGGATTGCAGAAGTCAGTTGATCTGAACAAATCAAACAAATTATCTGTTGGTTTTCACAGAACATGTATAGATATATATAATTTTTGACACGAGTAATCACACTGGCACAGGGATATCGATTAATTAAAATTATTATGTTTATGTACACTGGGAAATAAAATAGTCCTTGGTTATAATTTCCGACAAAACAAATATTCAAACAAAACAAACCCACTGGACATCAGCTATACACTATTCGTCATTATTAAAAACATTTGTCGTTGAATACTGAAAACCCATTAAAATCTGCAATTTACCACGTATGTAGTAATTAAGTTCAGAAGTCCCTATTCAGCCCTATAAAACTATCACGTTTTATATTCTATTCGCTGAATCAACTGTAAAATATTAGCTTCAATGTTGTCCGTATATTTTGTTAGTTCTTCCACATTTCAGTTTATAGTAACATGGAATAATAAAATAAAGGACAAGGAAGTCATGTTGGTATGGGTAATATATTTCGGCTGCCATCGTCAGTTAACATACATGTATGTATACATGTTTAACTGGTGATGGTATAATAAAGCCTAAATATAATATCCTTACCAAAATAACCTTCTTGTTCTGTGTACCTCTTATTCTATGTCACCTTTTAACCTATTCCCATACATGATCTTGCTGAGTATTCCTTTCACTTTCCCTTTTTTTGTGGAATACATTCTGAAAGTAATAATTTATTCTGACCCAGATCTATATTTCCAGTCTTTGACATCAACTCTCCATAATCTTTGTATAGAGTCCCCTTGAACTTCTCCAGAGCAACTCCATATTCAGTAACATTGAATGGCAACACGAGGGAATCCGCCAGATTTCGAGCCATTTCGGCCCAGACATTGCCCACGGCTGTATGGTACTGAAAAGGTATATGCCAGCAGTGTCTAAGCATTTTTCATAAATAAAGAAAACGTCAAAATAATTAAGTTTCACTGGCATAGTTTTTATGGGAATATCCCAAAACACCCTGTCATGTCACTGTATCAAAATATAACTCCATACACTAGTAGAAAAATATAAAAACCATTTCGGTTTTATTCGGTCATTCCTGTTCACCAACTATTGTGTTTATAATGGCTCGTTTTTATTTAAAAAAATATATATATATCTATAGATTTAAAAAAAAATATATATATCTATAGATATATATATATTTTTTTTAAATAAAAACGAGCCATTATAAACACAATAGTTGGTGAACAGGAATGACCGAATAAAACCGAAATGGTCTTAATGGAGAGAGAGACAGAGATAGAGAGAGACGTTTACATAAAATAATCATTACCATTAAAATGCAAAACACGAACACAAACAGAAAGCTACAACCTCACAAACATGGTACGCTTTACAGTCTGTAACTGGGAATTAAGGGAAGTAAATGTAAGTGGTGATGCTTCAATGTAGTGCACTCACGTGGAAACCTCTGTCAATAAGTTCATCAACAGCATAAAACGTCTCGTAAGCTGAATGGTAAAGTGGATATGATCCCAATTTCATGGTATTCTGAAAAAAGTACACACATATATGAAACGGAACATTGCAATGGTAAGTGTTTCTGTATGTGAGATGGTAGGACCTATAGTCACGATTTAACAAGAATCATCTTACAGGAACGACGATAATACGATCGGCAAACTTTAACAGATGCAACATAGTGACGTAGTTATTATATGTGATGTTGTTAAGATAAACTTACCGTATCATATGTATATCTAGTATCTACACACGGGACACCGATTCTTTGGAGGAAAGGGGCATAATCGCTGCCCGATCCTAAATTTCCCACGCTGCAACAAAATAAACAAAATTGATCCCTCAACAGATTAGTCATGTGAACGTTAATGTATTAAACGATGTGTTTTAACTTTATATTTTTGATTTATTCTACAGCGTGTATATATTTATTCTAAATCTTTTTTCGCACGTATCGGGCAACAAACAATAGCAATACAATGTTTTTATACCATGCAGACAAGGGCAATATAATTTTTGATACCAAGCAAACAATGGCGATATAATGTTTTAACACGAAGCAAACAATGGCGATATAATGTTTTGATACCAAGCAAATATTGGAAATGAAATGTTTTGACACGAAGCAGACATAGGTAATATAATGTTTAGACACCAAGCAAACAATGGCAATATGTTTAGATACTGAGAAAATATTGGCAATATCATGTTTAGATACTGAGCAAATATTGGCAATATCATGCTTAGATACTAAGCAAACAATGGCAATTTAATGTTTGAACACGAAGCAAACATAGGTAATATAATGTTTAGACACAAAGCAAACAATGACAATATAATGTTTAGATACCAAGCAAATATTGGCAATATCATGATTAGATACTAAGCAAACAAAGGCAATTTGATGTTTTGACACCAAGCAAACAATGGCAATATGATGTTTTGATACCAAGCAAACATAGGTAATGTAATGTTTAGAAAACCCATCAAAAATTGGCAATACCATGATTAGATACTAAGCAAACAATGGTAATATAATGTTTAGATACCAAGCAAACATTGAAAATATAATGTTTTGATACCAAGCAAAGAATGGCAATATAATGTTTAGATACCAGCAAACAATGGCAATATAATGTTTTGATACTGAGCATATATTGGCAATATCATGCTTAGATACAAAGCAAACAATGGTAATACAATGTTTAGATACCAAGCAAACATTGAAAATATAATGTTTTGATACCAAGCAAACAAGAGCATTGTAATGCTTTGATACCAAGCAAACAAGGGCAATGTAATGGTTAGACACCAAGCAGACAAGGGCAATGTAATGTTTTGATAAAAGCAAACAAGGGCAATATAATGTTTTGTTACCAAGCAAACAAGGGCAGTGTAATGTTTAGATACCAGGTAAACAAGGGCAATGTAATCTTTTGATACCAAACAAACAAGGGCAATGTAATGTTAAGATACCAGGCAAACAAGGGCAATGTAATATTTTGATACCATGGAAAAGAACTCCTGGTTATTTTAGGCTAGGTATCTGCAGTTACTAAATGAGTAGGTAATGACTTCGCCTGTGGCAGCCAGGAAACTTTTCACCATTAGTCTACTTTCATATGTTCTCTTTCAATTTGTAAAGGTAATTGGTGGATGTTGGGCGGGAAAGATTGTACATGTAGTATTGAGCAAATATTTCCTTGGTCTAATTTGTTCTCAAATACAGAAAACGTATATCAGGTTAATAACAATGCGAACTAATTACAAAAGATGAATATATACAAAGTTCATTAATGAAAAGCAGGCTCTTGCCTTACCTTATCAATAAAACTTGGAAAGCACAAATCAGATTGTAGACGTTCAGTATACAACAAAGGATGCATATTTAGATATCCAATTCAAAACTGAAACTTTTCCAATAAGCCCAAATAAGAAAAATAGTACTCCTAATGAAATAGACATGAATACACACCTGGGCCTGCCTAAACCTGTTCCGTTATATTTTTCTTCGAAGCTCTTCAGAAAGGTGTCGTAAACTGTTTTTCTTCCATCTACCGTCTCGGCTGGATTTGGATTTGGGACCTATAAATTGAGATAATTGATATCTGGAAATTATTGCAGAAGTGGTGTTCCTGCTAAATTAACAAGTGATGGTCAAAGAATAGAATTGTTAAATTTCCAGGTGGACGACGTCAAAACAAAAATATAAATAAATTTCTGCTAAAAGTGGAGAAGCGAAGAGTCAAGTAAATGGTAGATTTTGCTTTCCCCGTTCCCTAACGAATAGCAATTAAATTAAGCGCATGCACATGTTATGAGCAGGAGAATACGATATGGTACCGCTAACAAACCGGCTTATGTGTGACTTGGTGTTTAACTAAATGACCAAGTAAGTGAGTCAAGTTTTATGTGTATTGGACAGTATTCCCAAAGAATAAATTGTATTAGAAACCAACTTGGCATTTTCATTTGAACAATAAAAGAAAATCAAGTTTGAATATATACCAGGATGCATATTCCCGACAGTGTATAACAATAAACCAATTTAAATTACATAGATAGGTCATATCATGACATTTTAATTTTTCATAATTAGACCTATTGATGTGTGGACTGCAGTTTACATATGAGCACAAAATCTGATTACAATTAAGGAAACGTTTTTATGTATTACCTTCTTTGTGGCGCTGTAAATTGCTTGATACAGAAGAGGCGAAGCATTTGCGCGGAAAGAGTAATTCCCTGTTAAACATTTAATCAACAAGTGCATAAAACAGAAATCAATATTGATATGCTATGAATAAAAATGTATCAAAATTCAGGCAAGTATGATCAAATATTCAGCAAAATACATTTTAAACACATATTGTCTTTTACATTTTTGTGAAAATGATACAGCATACACACTTTTACAAAAGAATGCAATTTTTCTTCTCAGTTGCTTTTGTTGTTTAGCAACACTCCTTCTTATCACGAAAGTTTATCAAAATCGTTAAAGATAACGTTGAGATATTATTTAGTATTTGATAAGGAATAGTTTCGCCAAACAGTACAAATTTTTACAGGATATTTCTTTAAACAATGTTCAAGGTTAATTAAAACATCAATGTCTCCGAATAGATAAGGTAGCATTACCTTGCACTGAAATGTCTACATTGAGATAAGCCACAACTCGCTCTCCCAGACTCTTTATATAGTGCTATAATACAAATTATAACATAGGCAATGAATAGAAAGTACAATTAGATGTGCCTATGTTGGGAATTATAACACAGAAGAAAAGAAAAATAATAACAGTGTGTTGCTGTCTTCCACTATACAATGCAACTCTAAACATGATGGATATGATTCGTCTAGGTGATCAAAGATACCATGATATGAGGAAAATGTCACAAATTATGTGATATCAATAAGTGTTTTCAAGTTATTATTTACTCAAGTTCACATAATAAAACGTAAATGATAGAACCAGACACTAGCTTTAGATGCATTATAACTACATAACTCCCAGCAATATTAATAAAATGAACCCAGACAAAACATAAAGCTATGACTATATTGCTGAGAGGCAAACACTCAAGAAATTGAAACTTGCTGAATAAAATAAAATTTGTCATTACTTCAACCCATTCTGTTGATCCGATTAGGCCGTATTCTTCAGCACCCCAGCTACAGAAGACTATCGTACGTCTTGGACGCCAGCCTACAGGTAAATGAAAGATATGCCAACAATTTTAATTTTCCTCGAAAGTGAAAATTTCTTATTCGCTTGATTAATTAGTAAAAGAAAATCAGAAACATCTTAGCGTGAGGTGACTGGCCCGCCTACTGACTAGTGGTTTTCATGTCTAAAATACTCTCATTCCATTGTTTCGTTGACATGCGCGTTGGGTTTTAGAAATGAATGTATAGTCACAATTGTAAATGCGTCATCATCACCAGTTAATAAGGAATACAATGGTGCTTGCTTATCAACATACTCACGAATGGAAGACACACTTGTGTGTATATATTAAATTAAAGCCGTTTAGATTTGAGCTAAGTCATGCCATACATCACCATTATTTAGTAGTGATACCCGATCACGTTTTACACAATAGGACTTTTACCTGATGTCCTGCGGTCAGTTAACTGTTAAGCCTGGATGTACACACCTTTGCAGTGTTTCTTTATACCTTTTAACAATAATCACAAATATACCTTGTTTTTTTAGTTCCCCAAATACTCGACTGACTTCCATCATGGTGGCGGTTCCACTGGACGGGTCGATGGCACCAAACACCCAGGCATCTCTATGGTTTCCAAGAATTACGTATCGATCTGCATGTCATATTCAGAACGGTACTAGGGTCATATCGATTAAAATTTGTTCATGGCAACTTTTTTTCTGTGTATCATATATTCAAGATTTTAAAATGATCCAATCTGTAGCGTCGAGCATTAAGAGAATTTAACAAAAAAAATGCAACTTTCGTACCATTTTTCTAAACGTAGAGGTGCAATGAACAAAGCCCATTGAGAGCCATTTGACTACCAAGGAAAAGGTAATAAAGAATTATCCCTGCAGATTGTAAGAATGGAAATAACGACGTTTGCCTGCTAAAAATAAACTGCAAATATGCCTATTATAACGTTTAATTGTTTGACGAAGAATCACGATATGATTATTATATTTCAATTAAAATATTTGTAAAGATACAAAATTAAAACAGTATATTCACCTGGTTCAATTTCCCCTCTGATAATACCCACAGCGTTGTATGTTGTCCGACGGGCGTTGTATGTGGTAACATGGAGATGAACCTTCCTGGAACGTCAATTAAGTTTCGAAGAAACAATTAAGCTACGTAGTAGCAGTAAAACTACATAAGTAGACATTTATGAAGACAGATAAGAAATATGAACATGCTTAATGAATTACATTCTACTAATGGAAAGCAGTTATAACAATTATTTATTCGCCTTAGAATTCCACTAGACTTGGAATTCCACAAGAATCTACACACCTGTAAGAAAGTCAGCGCATAATATATACACTATAAACAGCCCCGTCCTTTTCAGATAAACAGTTCTGTAAACACGTTCTATAATAATCTCTTATTTGAATGCCATTTAAAAGCTGTTGCATGATAATAACAAACACATACTTGTATGGATATTAACTTCTGATGTGTATTACAGTGACGTTTCTGTCTCCATCCTTAGATTGCTTGAGAACGGTCTTTGTACGTTGTTTGTTTTGATTATAATAATCATAATAAATAATATAATGTTTTATTTCAGACTTTTCGTCCATATACAGGGTATTAATACATAGATGAGATATTTATAAACATATTAAAC
>JAVFBZ010199025.1:0-13926 GCA_032466195.1 Katharina tunicata | reverse complement strand
CCAAGAAAACCATGTCTATGAATAATCTTGAAGGTAAGATGACTTGGATCGAGATAAATTAAAACGGTCAAAATAGAGTACTCAAACTGATAATAATTATTATTTCAGCAACATTAGTTATTTCTGACCAGTTTCCAATATATTCAAAGGAAGTATTTTTCAATTGATGACCAAGAGTTTTTGGTGTGCTTTAATTTTTTTACATTTTTTTTATGATCGTGGTAGGAAAATCCTGGTAAAGGTGGCAGACAAATAGTCAAAAAAGATTTAGATTTTAATACATGTAGTTGTCAAAAATTTTAATTATTCAAGGAATATATAAGATGCTTTTTGTTTTGTCAGTTTCCAAGGACTTGCCCTTTTCTGAAGCAGCCAGAAAGATGAATGTTGACTCCGAGTTCGCCTTAAAGGTTTTAGAGGCTGATTTGGACAAGTATCATCCTCTAGTAAATGTAAGAAAATTATTAAACCCCATTTTAACACCGCATTAAAAGCAACTCAAACAATCATCTTCTTTTAACTTTGAAATACCTTTAAAATGTATAAATATCATGGAACAAATAGTTCTGATTAGTCAACATTTGCTTTTTCCTATTTTAGCATCATCACAAAGTAATATAGGAATATTAAGTTATGCGATGGCCTCGCACTGAATGTCAAACTGCAAATGGATAATTTTGACTAAGAATTTGGACAGAAAAGAACAATTTCATTGTTTATTTGATTATAACGTTTAATGTCATTACCATCAACACGCCATTACCAATGGTAAGACACTCTAAGCCATTGATTGATCTTGTTGGCTGTCAATGTCATACGCACTGATATGTGAATTAAAATTTGTCAGATTTATAATTAATCTAAAAGTGAAATTATTTTGACAAAATATTTATCTTCTTAATTTCAGGTTGATTCAGATGGCTATCCACAGACTACATGAAGTTTAAATGTCGACTGGCCACCGAAGGGGAAATGACTTGATACCGAACAGAGGATGCTTCTTAATAGTAATGATCCCTCTGCACCTTGATACTCTTTAACTTTGACAACATTCCGGGATGCGTCAAATTGTGTTAATGTAGACGACAATAAGATTTATTGGATCCGTAATGAACGTAATGTCTTTTATTTAAAATCATTGTTATTTCCGTGTATATAATGTATTGGTAACACTGTGGTAGTGCTTGTGTTTAAATTTATGTTTAAATCATTTCACTTTGATAAGTATTGATAAGGTTGGATTCTCTTCACCATGTTACAATGCTGTTTCATATAGGCCCTGTGCGGTGAGAATATTGTCCACCGTATGATTGTAGAAACCCTTTCTTCAGTCTAGATTTCGCTTGTTTTTTTTCCACAAGTCTTTGGTAAACTTTTTGTCGGTGGCATTTCCAGTTAATAAACTCTTGTAGATTTGTCTGCATTTCATCCTCGGGAGGGAAGGGGCACTCCTGAAATATATTCCAAGAATTTTACTTTTGTGTGCCATAGAAAAAAAAGATCTATGGTCTGTAACTGTGTTTTCTTATCTTCTTCATTTTAGTCACAGGCTAGGTTAATATGTGTTATAGTTAAATTTCATGGATACACTTTTTACATGTAACTTACCATTTTTTAAAAATTAATTAGTGATTTAGTCTTACGCGAATATATTTCTTTATTGATCTACGACCTCTCAAATAAACAATTTAAGAAATTTATCGGTATCGAATAGCTATTCAACATTTCTGCAGTTGAACTGTATGTAACAAGAGTGGGATCTGTCGTAAGTCGCTTGCGAGTCGTGATTCCCTAAAAAAAAATATCAATATTGTTATCCTTCACAGTTGTGTATTCAAGTACACTTCATTATTCCATCTTTTTTAAGCCAAGCCTTCAAAGTGATTATTGCTTAATTGTTTAATACCCTTACGTGTTGGCGGAGTAGATCCATTGTTGACGCTAGAGCGTTCTCAAGGAAAAACGTTTTCGAAATCATGATACACTCGGCGCCATTACTGACCAAGCTGAGACTGGGCTGTTCTCCGTACACCAGATTACTGACACCCTGTGGCAAATAAAGAACAAGAGCCCCGTCAGTGGTACAAACTAAACCGGTAATGGAATTCAAAGAACCGTTGTAGTCAATCGAACCAAATTACATACCATTAGCCTTTCAACAAAATAGTACGGTGGTTTTTAATTGTCAACCATTACAGGGATTGTTACTCATGAGCAATCCAGAAAGCGTTAGATGATCTCGGGATTTTATAGCTTTATCATTGCATGAAGTCTCATTAAATTCGGTTGATAAACGAAGGCTCTTATGTTATGACAAGAAAGAAATCGGACACACGGACAGACAGACGTATTAGAAAGGCGGTAATGATGTTGATCTTGACCCCACGAATTGGATTTTTAAATTTGTTCAAGACGTTCTTTGCAAAAGACACGACAATGGACTTTGAGGAAACTTGGCACATGGACAAAATGGATAGTGGTAACAAACTTTTTTCTTCAACTAGCTACAATGACCTTGACCCTGTGATAATGAAGTTCGAACTTTTAAAAGACACGGTTTACAGTTAATGAAACTAAACCCTGGCTATAGTGATGACAATGGAAACAAGTACAAGATAACTAAATATCTGTTTATGGCTTTAGCGAACTTGACCTAGGTGACTGAAACTTGAACTTGTTCTGGGGATTTTATTGTATGAAGTCTCGTCACAATCGTTGGAAACCTGAAGGTTCCTCAGTGATGACCAGAAAATGTTAACACTTATCTATTTATAGTAACATATACCTTGGCCTTTGACCTAGGCGACTAAAACTTGAATGAAGACTGGTAAAAATCAGTCGAAAAATGAAGGTCCTCACAGTGATGACAAGAAAAGATAACGGAGCACATGCCATACCGCACGTAGAAGAAGCCGCGAAAATACAGTTCTTCGGACATACAGGATATTTAATTTGTTTTATTTACAACTGAAAAATATACTTGATTTTAAAAATTTAAACCTGAAGAAAATTCCGTTTTATTTAACAGAGAACAGGATTGATCGAAGTAGCCTGTAGATTCAGCTTCTAGCTACCTTTATTATCCGATTGGCCTAAATGATGCCAGATATGTATTTTGCATGGCATGTTATTAACTAATCCCATTAAACTGTTAAGCTAAGATGAAATAAAGAAATATTACAAAGTACTGTCCGCGCTCCAAAACCGACACTTCTATAAACATAGGGTAGAGATCAGCCATTGTTTGTTCCTTAAACTTCTGAGGTTTATTGTCCAGCTCATCCGCCATTGTTTTTCGGTTCATAAGGCTCTGTTCTATTGATAACTTTTCATCTGAAAAATATCACGGATGTAACTAACGGTTAATACAGAATTCCCCTAAATAAAACGATACAATCAAAAGGCATTAGACACCCATCAGACAAACTAAAATATAGTAATCCATCATTCGTCTTATCGTTTTTACCGTACTTGGCTAAGATTAACTGTTATCAGTTCAAGTTACTCTTAGCAACAGATGATATGTATATTGTTATTTTTGACCATTCTTAACTATCCACCTTACCTGCAGGTTTGTCGGTTTGATTTTGACCAATTCCACACATCCGTATGTCACAAATAGCCAATAAGTCACACATATAACAACATACGATATTATGGATAATAACTTCTGGTATATTTCCGGCACAACGTTTTGGTCTAGATGTTTAGACCGTTCTCAATCAATCTTAGCATCTAGGCTGAAACGTTGAGCTGGAAATATACCAGAAGTTGTTATCTATAATATCTTTTGTAATTCTAAGTGTCTCGACTTCTATATGCCTCTTACAGAAAATAAGTCATATTGCAACCACTAAACAGGCCACTAAGCTTTTGCCTTATAAGACACATCTAGGACTTACTGTGGTTCCTTTTCTGGAGTTGGTTCATGTCATTGTTTATTCTTTCCTCTCTGGATAACTTTTTTTTGTTAGACGTAACTGATTCTGTTGTGTCTTTCTTCACGGGTGATGTCCCCATATATGCTCCCTGTGAAATGAACAACAATTACTTTATTAACATAAATTTATCTTCATAAAAATGTTTTATACATTTGAACTATATATCATGCTGGCATTAAATAATTAAGTCATTGTAGACCATCGCATTATAGGCACTCTCATCTGTTTTAATCTTCTTTAATCGGGCATTCTAATAAAAGTGTTGAGTTGGAATGTAGCATAAGAGAAAACTATTTAACCAGGAACCAGTGAGTAATCCGAAAATGCACAAAAAGGGTACATGGATGTCAACTCAGAGCGGTGTTCAATTGATTCTACAAATTATATGAAGAAAACATTAGTAAAACTGTCATGAGGTCATGAGGCAATACTAGTCCACAGTTTGTCGCTCCGTACGTTCGTGTGTGTGCGTGTGTGTGCGGAAATCCGTTTTTACCTTTGACGTTTTACGGACTCGAGTACTTTTGTCTACATCACTTTTTGTAGAAACATCTAGGATTGGTGATATGGGAGGTAGAATTAGACGGATTGTATCATCCTCGTTGGTCTGTGATACAAGTCCAGCTGTGTCCTGCTTATTGATAACTGATTCACATCGATCTGTATCATCCTTATTGATCTGTGGCACCAGTCGGGTTTTATACTCCTCTATAATAGAATAATAATCTAACAGGCCCATTCGTTCCGTCTCGCTGAAATAACCAGGGAGATTAGCCGTCTATGTTAACAAAAAAAAAACATAAGAAAGGTGAAAACATAACAAAGAACATCAATCGTAAGACAAAAAAGAACATAAATATTAATTAAAATAGGACCAACTATAAACATATTTATGTTTAATATAGAAGACATCACAAATTGACAACCGCCTGAAAAGGTAGATGTAATCGTTCGTTTTGTTGAACAAACATTCCTGCTCAAACAGGTAACTCCCCTCTGGCTATAGCCATATGTTTCCAGATTATATTTATGCGGACATACTAAGCACTGAATGAAGATTATCTTTCCAACAGCGATAACAAAAAAGAGAATTCACATTTTGGTTGTGAGTCGCCATCTTCTGTTGGAATACACCGCCGTCATATAAATGAAATACCCCTGAGCACAGCGTTGACACCAATTAATCAAACAAATTGTAAACTAAAATAGATAAAAAAAATAAAAAAAAGTATATATGCACAATGCCTGTATATAAATATTAACCATAGGAAGAAAAAAATGGATACTCACCAAATGTTTCTCTAGCGATAGTTTATCATCAAACTGTTTTGTGGTTTCAACAACCCCCGGTCCTACCAGTTCACTCATAGCTATTGTCTTGACTTTCCTTTTGCGATAACTTCTCATATAAGAAACATTGCCCACGTGAGGAACATAGGGACGGTTAGCAACGATGCACTGCTGGATTGCTGAAAAACAAATTAAACACAAAGCGCTAGATTACTGTTCTGATATGGAATTAACATTGCAGGTCGAAAACCCTTTTAATGCTTGTTATCATCACTAGCAAGCGTTTAAGTCTAAACTACTCTCTATTACAATGTTCAATTTAAGATTAACAAGGCCTTAGGGAAACTATATATAGCAAACTGGCAAACTGTATCATTTAAATATCAATAAAATATAAAACAATTGGCATTTAGGGCTTCAAAGCATATCAGTCCTGCTCCAGTGTATATGTGCTTTGTTCTATTTAATGATCGAAAGCTTTACCTATATCTGTTTCGTCTTCATCTCCATGTACATCATTTTGGTCTAGATTTGGACGAACCTCTTTCAATTTTTGCAGTACAGAAACACTGCCCTAAAACATATTATGACGATACATTCATGTCATTCTTTCGGTCAGTTATTGGCCGAAATGTATCGCGTTGTAAATGTGTAACCCGTATCATAGATTTGAGGTGTATAAATTTGGCTGTAAACCTGCTTGCTAAATTTCCACCAATCACAGAGCCTACTCCGTTTTTTTTTTTCGTTTGAGATTTATAAAAGAGGAAGTCCGCTTCCAGCTCAGGTTATCAAAAACAGTGATTTTTTCTGGGATATCAGCTGAAAAGGTATGCTAAATAAATGAACGCCTAATAATAAAACTGCAACAGTCTTTTAATTCGGTCGATACGGAACTTACACAGACCCACAGTCCTCATATAGACCCCGATTTCTCTGCATAGACCTTATCAAAGAGCCATAACTGTTTAACGATTTAAAAAAAACAAAAAACTATAATATAATGTGAGCCCCATTCACGGAGACCTTGGTTGGAATTTGTGGTCCATTTGCAACCATGCACGTTTTTAATATCTCTGTGTTTGTAAAGTGTATATTACTAACAAATCCTACCGATTTCACGATAAAGATCCAGTCAGAATTGTTGCTATCTCGCGCCAATATTTGTCCACGGCTGAAAGAAACAAGGACAAAATAGTCGATTTTTCGGTTGGAGTTAAATAATTATTCAATAAAAATGTTTGGTTGTGAAAAGAAAGGATTTTATGTTTGAAAGCAGAAAGTGTATTATACTTGCAGCAATTAACTTAAAAGCGACCCCTTGCACTTCACAGATGACGGAACGTAATTTCCAAGAACAGCTGCGTCTGTGCAGGCCATTTATGTCCAGGTAAAGCTTACATTGATATTAAACCTGATTGGTACATTAAAAACTAAAGCCTGTCCTACTCACTGAAAGTAATGGAAGAGGCAATCACTCTGGTTCTTCTCTTCCGACATTTTGTGGATAGGGAATTTCTTCAGGAAACCAATGCTTCTGCAAGTATATATACAAACTAACATTAAGCACCGAACATGCTTTTTGTTGGTCTATATTCAGAAACAATAAACACAACAAACCAATACGATTGCTATTGTAAAGCTCAGTTGAAGATTTTGTTATATATTCGCAGCATAAAGTGAACACTAGGATGTATGTATTTGACAAGCATTAATTATTTCCAACATATTTTAAAACTGCACGCACTGTATGTTTGTTTGATTAGGTTTTACGCTGTACTTGAGGTTTGTTCTGACTCATTTGACGGCGTGCTAGCCCGATGAGCAAAGAAGACCACCCGCAACGTCTGTGGTAACAAACAGACAAGACACTTACAGGACGCAGCATAGGACGCCACAACATATAAACTTCCTGATGCCCAGTTGCTCAGAGAGATATATGCTACTGCCAACCACCCAACTGCACGCTCTGAAATTTGTTTTAAATAAGCCAGATAGGAGTGTCGACTGAGCATGTCATTCGCTAGCCAAAAGTTTAATTCCGAGGTACTACATATCACATACCATGGCGGATAGAAGGCATAAAGCCAGAATATAATGCCACGCAAATGATTGGCTGCCTCGGAACTTGTAGGCACCAATCAGATAGCACATGACGGGAATACTCCCGTCAAGGGGGCGAGTGTCAATAATAAAAGTTGCACGGACCGTTTTCTGTCAACTTTCGAAAACTGAATATCTGGAAATTCACTTAAATTTTATGTTTATCGATTGAGTAGTTTGGTTGATGCCATATTGACTTTTTCAAATTTGTAAGCGCAATATAGTTGGTTGAATGTAATTTTGAAACGGGGAGTTAACTCGAGCCTTTATCACCTCATTCAACAGGCTGTACGTTCTTCTTTTACACGCTTGATCAGCCAAGGGTTTTAATGAAGGGTAGCTCGGAATAAAACCTTTGGTTAGCGAAGATGGTCATGTCCAGTATAGAGGAACATTTATTGATTGGTTGATTGGTGTTTAACGCCGTGCTCAAGAGTATTTCACTTATATGACGGCGGTGTATTCCAACAGTGGACAGCAACCATTAAATGTGTAATCACTATAGTGCTATCACTGTTGGAAAGATAATGTTCTTCCAGTGCTGAAGTATAACAGCATGGATATAATCTGGAAACATACTGCCGTTAGCCAGAGGGCGCCTCGAGGAAGACAAACAAAAACACAGGTCTAGGCTACGACAATAGGACAGGTGCTTTGATTTGCTATTTTGGGCGTATATCGACAGAGAGGAATTGATACATTCACTTATATGAGCTGTATATATAAGGACATCCAGTGTTAAGAGGCTAAGATAAGCTGTTTTCGATATAAAGGGGGCTGCAAGACTGTCAACTTACTAAAACATTGCACATTAAAAAAGACTTAGATCATGATCTGTACATTTCCTTTTTTTTTTCCAGAACACTTGAAGAAATTAGTCTGAATTCAGTTGTCATTTATAAACAAACAGGTATTGAGCTTTCATTCAAACCACAATTCCCCATTAAATGCTGTTCAGAAGCCCTTCTACCCTGACTTCATTCAAATGTGCTGTTCACCTGTGGCTAATATACATGATTAATGAAGTATCATTTTCACTGATTCGTGTTTTACACCATGTACAGGCATATATACGTATTTGATTGCTTGTATGAACATTGGCTTAAAAACTTTGGTTTAAACTATATTGGGTAAAGGCAGAGTCCACCCAAATTTCGGCTAAGGTACAAATATTGTAACCCTTACCAAAGATCGCATCTTAACGGCACCAGATAGGTCCCTCCTTGACCGCGACATCTCCTTAGTCCCCAAGAAATACTCTGACAGAGATTTTAAGATTCAGAAATACAGTTATATATTCGGCTATCGCGATACTTTGGCTAGAGCAGATAGATACAGAAGCTGTAATTGGCAGAAAAAAAAAGTTTACAGAAAAAAACTGGTTATGCACCGCCAATCACAACAACGAAATACTAGGTTATCCTATTTGGTCGGAAAACAGGATGAATTTCCACGAAATAAGCCTGTCTTTTACTGTCTTTAGTAGGCAAGGCGATTATCTCCTAGCGGGAAGGGAATAAAAATCCCAAAACCACAGGAGAAATGGCCTCAACCGTCTATGCCACAAGATACACCTATAATATCAGACTGTGGTTCTGAATCTTACCACATTTCAGAACTTATTGATTAGCATCTCAAACCATTCGCCAACGGGCACCCCAGTTTTATCAAAAATACTCAGGACTCTCTGAATAAGTTATATGAAATTCAGGTTCATAAAGACGTCATATTAGTGACCCTTGACGTAGAATCTATGTACACCAATATCGATATTGAGACTGGCCTTCAGTCTGTTGAAAATGCTTTCCATAGGTATCTCGATTCACGCCGTCCCTCTTCTGAGGTACTGAAACTGTTGGAACTGAGTTTAAAATGTAATGATTTCGAATTCAGTGGTCGACTAAACCAGCAAAAAAAAAAAGGCTGTGATGTGGGCAAAAGTTTTGCCTCTATTTTTGAGATGGCAGAGTGGGAACATGAAGCCCTCGGAAAGTGTGGTAAACAGCCCCTGTTGTACCTTAGATATCTGGATGATAGATTTGTCCTTTGGCAGCATTCTAGAGATGCTCTAAATATCTTCATCTCTACTTTAAACAAACATGATCCAAATATTCAACTTCAAGATACTATCAGTCTGTCTTGTGTAGATTTTGTGGATGTTACAGTATACAAAGGTGTCAATATCGCTGTAACAGGGATGTTGGATTATAAGGTAGTATTTAAACTTACGGATACCCATCAACTACTCCAAGCTAATTATTTTCATCCGACGCATACCTTTGATGGAATTATTAAATCCCAAATAATAAGGTTTCATAACAATAGTAGCACCCTCGCTTCCTTCAACGAGGCCTGTTCTGTTATCTTTAAGGCGTTGATTCCCAGAGGATATTCTACGCGACTTCTTCGCAAGATTAAATCTGAAACCCTCAGAAAACTGAACAGTTATAATGTATGACAATCTACAGAATCAGTACCTGTACGAAAACACCACTCTGTAATATTGTCAGGCGGGTCTTCCAAATGTATATGAAGACTAGATGTAAGCTAGACTATTACATAACAGAGAGGGCTTTCTTCGTCGGGCAACCAACTAAAAATGTATATCATTTGGCAGATGTTTTAAACTGTGATTCGGAAAATGTGGTTTACCTCAATACTTGTAAAAAGTGTCTGAAACAGTATGTTGGAGAAACCAAAAACCCTCTTAGGCTTAGAGCCAGCAATCATTTTAGTTCAATCAGATTACGGCTGATTGAACCTCCAATAGGTGAACATTTCTCCCTTCCCGGCCATTCGGTCAAAGATCATTTTGAAATCATGCCGATTGTAAAAAACTGATGTTTTTCTATCTGAAGAGGAAACCAAACGGAAACGCTTGGAGAGAGAAGCTCACTGGATTAAAACACTTCAAACGTTGTATCCATTGGGTTTCAGCCTTGAACCCGGTATATGCTCCAGGGTTGACAATATGCATTTTGTACTACAATATGATCCAGCCTAGCACCAGATTTGCAAGGCTCCTAATACAGGAATATCAAAACTTTGTACCTAAAATGATTAAGCCTCTATCACAGTGACCTATCATAGCGTACAAGAAGGACAAATCTGTCAAGGACCTCTTGGTTAAGACGAAACTCCCTTCTGTATCAGATAACCCTCAACTGCCCTCATCTTTATTTGGTGGTCTAAGGGGTTTACTACTTACTCTAAACGATACATTTTTCAGGTTGTGCTTATTTTAACCCATATTTATGTGTGTTACATATATTCGCCACATATTTATCTTCACAATTTACATGTTACATGTATTGCATTTTCTTGAGATGCGCATATATGTTATCCAGTACAGCTTGAGATTCAGGTCTATTTAGAAACCTGTCTCTGAGAATTTATGTAGAACATGAGATTATTTATCGGCTTTCATTAGTCGATATCCCTGTGCCAGTGTGATTACTCTTTATAAACATATATGACGGTTGTGTGAGCCAGCAGATTAACCTTACATTGTTAGATACTCCTTTTTGTCTGGTCACAAAAAACGCTTTCAGTGCTGAGTGTACTCTCAGCAAGACTAAAACATATTCTGTCTCTGGACAACAGACCCATTTATTGTCCGGGTCAACTGGCAAAGGATAGCATGTAATATATTAATCATGCTGTCATAACAAGGATAGGGGGAACATTACATTTTAAACAGAGTTAATTGCTTTAAATTGAATGGTTTGTATAAGTGTTGTGTCTTAATGTTGTAGTATATGCCTACCACTCTTATATAAGTGCAATACACTTACTCACAATGTATAACATCAACCAAACAAATTGTGCTAGGGCTGTGAATTTAGTTTTATCCTTACAAAAAACAATCCTGGATCAAAATTCTATTATTATTTTACTTTTTTAAGTACAAAATGTAGTATAATCAGCATATTATTATTAAATTAGATTTTTGTGAAAACAAGCAAGAATAGGTGTATTTTGAAAAGCATGTAAAACCTGCTGGTAAATCTGATATCCCCACTGAATAAATTTACTCTCTGAAATACTGAAATCTGCTCCATGCAGTACCGTATTCTGGTAATGCCTATTATGAATGTTAAATTTTCTATCTACTTATTGTATCAAAGTAAAAGATTTCGTTTCGTTCTGAGCACCAAACTTCCATAATCTGAGCTCATCATTTTACCGAAAATGCTTCTATCCTTTACACAAACTAGCATACCATAGCCCTTTGTACATGTTTTATACAGTTGAAAAGCACTTGTTCGTTTTGTTTATCTTCCCGCAATCCCAGAATGCCGCATTTTCTTCGACACGGCTGTTTAGCTTATTCAAAGTACAGAATTGAATTGAACTGAATTGAATTGCATTCACCAGAAGAATAAGACAACGGAAGATAAAAATATTTGAAAACATAAATGACAACTGGAGGGAATCAAACCCGTGAGGGCTTGTTTTATCCCATATAGCGGAATATATGTTATACACACAATTACTATAAATCGAATCTTGTGGCCGTTTCATATTTATTGCGATCTTTATTAACGACCCAAAATATAATAGAAATATAAGCGTGATTCACTATAAGACTTAACTATTTAGAAAAAAATTTAGACGTGATTTGAAAAACGATATTGAGCTGATGGATTTCAACTGCAAAGGAAGATTGTTCCATTCCCGAGGAGAATATGACGATTGATAGGTTTGAACAAATTCAGCTCGTGTACTCTTGTGGGATAATTCATGTAGCTCTCTGAAGTGCATTCACAGTGGTAAAACAATTTCGGACAAAACAAAGAGAATTGTAAGGATCCTTTTTTGGAACGGAAGGATTTTTAGTTCAAGAAAAAGCGGTTCAGTATGTTTTATTCTTCTAGATGAGGTTATTAATCTGACAAGGCGTTTGTGAAGGGTAATTCGAGGGCGTAAATGTAAGATATAGGTGTTGCCCCAAAGAATGTTGCAATGTGACATACATATACGGGTATATCAAAGAATAGTATAATATAAAAAGTGCCTGAGTTAATTTTCGAAAATTTAACGTTAATATAGGAACTTTACTTCTGATGTAATTAATAAGATTTAGCCAATTTAGTTTATCGTTTAAAAAACACCGAGAAACTTTGCGGACTGGACTTTTCGATTTCCGATTTCTTTGCCAGCTACAAAGAGTGTTGGGGGAGGATTAATTTATTAGTTTGGTCTTATTATTGTCATCTGCAAAGAGGAGAATATTCAGTAGATCTGAAGAATTACATAAATTATTTACATAGATTAGCAATAGCAATGACCCTAATGTAGATCCCTGGAGGACGGCATAAAAAAATATTTGCTTCATGGTATTAAACACGTTGTGAGCGATTGCTAACCTCCGAAATTCATAATGAGCTTATTTTATAATGACGAGTGTCAAAGGCCTTCGATAAATCACAAAATGTAACAACGCTGTACCAATTTTAGTCTTTAGCAATAATTGAAAAGTACTTGTTAAACCGTTTTTTATCAATCAGGGGTCAATATCGGTGGTCTTAAATGAATTAGAAACAGATTGTCTTTTACCACGCCCCATGAGAGAATATAAGATTTTCCAAGTGCTTTTCTCGGTTATATTCATTGATTTTTTTGCCATAATAACTTTTCTTTGCAAATATTTTACAGTGGTAAACTAAATTTATAAATTGTCTGAATACTTCATGTGAGGTATTACTTGGACGCTGAAGGTATTCTCGGTGCAGCCTTTTTTTGTGAATTGAAGTCAAAATACCACGAGTTATCCAGGGTTTCAAATTGACTTAAGAAAGATGATTAATTGGTGGAAAATACTTCGTAATATGAGATGAACGCCTGGGTAAATTTGTGTAGAGCCGGGTCAACGTCTATTTCAGAGATTACGTCACTCCAGTGTATAAAGTTTTGTTTTTGTTCCAAGGAATAACTTCGAAATAACCATCTGGATCGAATAGATCTTAGGGCTGGTACAGTTGCTCGAACCAAATGAAAAACGGGGGTGAAATGGACTGTAATTTATGATATGAATATTCCATAGACTAGATTGTTTTCATGAAAATAAATGAAGATGTTTTCTATAAGTAATGTACTATTAGAAGTAGCTGTGGTAGGTTTAATGATTTGAGTGTTTGATTTAAATAAATTTAATGTATCAAAAAATTGAATGTTGATTTGTTTAAGAGGTCAATATTGAAATCGCCCAAAGGCGGGCTACACGTCATATGCTTGTTAAATACTTCAATATTTTCCTCAGGAGGTCTGTAGCAAATACCAACAAGATAAGGTACATTTTCAATACTGATGTCAAGGAATAATATTTCGTATTCTCCGTCCGGACCAAAACCAAAAGTCCTGTCTTACCTTACAGTGGGAAATAGTATTGTGCACATACATAGCTATAACAACTCCTCGTTGTCGAGATCTAGAGGATGTTAACATTTTGTAACCAGGTAATTGGCATAGTTGTTCAGTAGACTCATTAAGGTGGTGCCAAACCAACCAAAAATTGTTAGTGTAAAATTAAAGCCTGGTCTAGTTTAGTGCATTACACACTTTTTTAGCACACATATCATATACCAAAATC
>JAVFBZ010199003.1:0-13928 GCA_032466195.1 Katharina tunicata | reverse complement strand
GCCAAATGCTGCCTGGGTGTTAATGACACGAGGTGGATGTTGATAATCAGTCTAAATTGGCAATGACTCAGTACCAAAGGATGGGGATCTGGCATTGAAACTTTGCTCTTCAAATATTCCTTCAGAGAACCCGCTGCTCTGTTATTCGATCCGGTCTTGATCGATCTCAGGAAAGACAATGTTTTGAGGGAATCTAAGCAATCTAAGCCTAATGGCGCTAAACATGACAAATAGATACTCTGTCCTGATACAGATTCGATATTTCCCCCAAAATACAACAATTTCCAACTGATGACTACTTAAATCAGACATGGGATCTAGATACCACAATATCGATTAACGTGGTATCATGTATTTGATCAGTATTAAAGCTTAGCAAATGATAGCATTTTGCTCAGCTCAGGTTATCAACCAGGACTCAGTCTCCGCTGAGCGGATTCCTCCTGTGACAAACACTATATAGATTCTGAAACGTTTCTAAATGTAGAACAATAATTTGTACATTATTTTTTTCTGGTTGTTACAGCAAAATATATATTCGTAAATGTAATTTTTCGCTACCTCTTTTACAATTGCTACTTCATTAAGAATATTTATGTCAACATCACTTTTTTACATCAACGTAAAGTACGCCATATGGACCAGAAACGGTAATTCAGTTTGTTCTAATTTATCTTCGTTTTCTTGCAATAATGTGTTAAATTAAATTAAGAGCCAAAATAGTGTAATTTCAATTTTTAATATAAATAAATATACGCCAGAAACGAAACAAGTTATGCAAAGGACGTTTTTTAGTGTGATATGTTGAGATGAAGTGCGCCAAAATCCATTACTGTATATAGAAGCCACGGTTAAATGGGCACAAATTGGTGGGTCTGAGTCTGCTCTGATCCGGGTCAGATTTTGTTTGGGTTTACACGGCAGAAAAAGGTCGACTTAATCTGACTCGGATCAGAATAGTGCGCCTTTTTTGTCCCACCAAATTTGATGGGTAAAAAGTCATCTGCGTCAATTGAGTTCGCCTAAAGGTGGTGTTCTTTGATTGCAGTGACGTTTTCCTTTGTTTCCCTATTCGCTCAAGCTAACTGGCGGTGTGCCAAGATTCCCGCAATGCTTGCTGGCAGGGATGTCCAAAGTGTAGTGTTTCCGCAAACTGACATTAATTGGCGAACTAAATAAAGCCGGATCCGGCTTCATTGTACTCACATTTTCGATGCCCGTGTAACCGCGGCTATAATAATAGCCGAGGAGTACAATGTAGGCGAGGGGTTCCTCAAGTACGGTTCGGCGGAAAATAGAAGCAGGGAAAAGAACCCAAATGTATTTTTGATCTATTTCGCTATACCGCTTTCATTGAAAGTTATGAAGGTAATTCAAATTTTTTCTAACAATTGGTTTATTATCCCTAATTGTTTCAATCTGTGTAGTTTTTACCAAAAATATTCCAATGAAATTGACTAGAGCTGCTCTAGGATTAGGATAACTATCTCAACTTTGAGAATTTCCAATTTAAAAAAATCGAAAATTAGGGATTTGGACGGTTAGAGTAACCTTATGTCTTATTCTAAGTTAGTTGGACGACTGGTCTGGCGTCTGATGATATTAATTGAATGTTTGAAATGCGGCTTTATCGAACTAAAATAAAGTGTATTATTATTATTATTATTATTATTATTATTATTATAACAAGGACACAGTTTGGACAAAATCGGAGTGTCTTGGTCACATTTATGATTTCATCTGGGCAATTTAACCATGGTCTTTACGTGATATAATATATTTGCGAGAAAAAAAACTCCATAACGTCGATCACTGTCAGATGAACTGATTTTTAACAAAAATATGACAAAGATAAATTTACAACTTCTGGTTATATTGATAAGCCACGTTTCGGCCTAGATGCTAAGACTGTGTTTTTTGGGGTTTTTTTCGCTTTAAACCATCTTAGCATCTAAGCCGAAACGTCACTTATCAATATACCCCAGAAGTCCTAGATCCATCTTTGTCATGTTTTTGATATGTACCCAGCTTCTAAACTGATTTTGTATATGCACACTTATGGAAGGAGATTGTCTCCAAAAGTCTTTGTGTGTAAGTAATATCTGATGCTCCATTATCAAGCCAGCTGGTGCAAAGGATTGAGACACTGGAATCTCCATTGACCGGAAAAGTCATATTACACATCGTCTCTTAGGCTAACGCGAATTTGTTACTTCCGGTTGTCAATAAGGATCTCAACAAGGCGGCAGATGCGCAATGTTTACATGTAAATTTACCGATGTTTTGATGAACTTGATCAAAGAAAAGTACGCAAGTACTGTTCCTTTGCCAGTCTACTAGCATGTCATTTATTTGGCTATCCCATTCCTATGTAATTCAGTTGGATATTCTATTAATATTCAAATCGGTTGGTTATCCCATTAGTATATCATTCAGTTGGTTATCCCATTAGTATGTCATTCAGTTGGATAATGGGATATCCAACGCATAAGCGTGTCATTCCGTTGGCTATACCAATAGCGTGTCATTCAGTTGAATATCCCATTAGCTGGTTATTCGGTTGGTTATCCCATTTAATGTTATTCAAGTTGGATACCCGTTTAGCTTGTTATCCAGTTGAATATCCCATTAGCGGGTAATTCAGTAGAATATCCCATAATTAGGTTTCATTTGGTAATCCCATTAAATGTTATTCAGTTGGATACCCGATTAGCTTGTAATTCAGTTGTATATCCCATTGGCGGGTAATTTAGTTGGATATCCCATTATTATGTAATTCAGTTGGTTATGGCATTATCATGTTATTCAGTTGGATACCCGGTTAGCTTGTAATCCAGTTGAATACCCCATTAACGTTTAATTTAGTTGGATATCCCATTATCATGTAATTCAGTTGGTTATGGCATTATCATGTTATTCAGTTGGATATACCATTATCATGTTATTCAGTTGGATATACCATTATCATGTAAGTCGGTAGTTAGCCTGATTTTAAAATGGTAGATTGCCTTTAATAGAATATCTAATTAAAAACAAGTGTAATTACGAGCCAGATGCCAAAGTGCTTTTTGGATGATAAAAACTCAACAAACAGTAATGCCACAGATGCGTCTGTTAAGTCCCCTTTAAAGTATTTCAGAAAAAGACGTTTATAAGTTAGTTTTTATGTGTTTCGATGTAAAATAAAGGAAAGGTCAACATACACAGTTACAGCAAAAACAACCAGTATTAGACTAGAGTCCCTTAACTAAGACTTTAAAAAACACATCCGTAAACACGCACAGAATCACGCGAGTAGTAGATAGTTTTCTCAAGAAGTGAAATGCTAGCGGCTTTTTAAGTTAATTCCTCTCCCAGATTTGTAATGTTTGTGAACCTGTTAAAATAATCAAAAACACTGCAAATTAAACCTTCTTGTAGAGTAACGAGGATGTGTCAATTTGCTGTCACCTCTAAGCCACGCTTTGATGTACCTCTGTCACTTCCAGTCAAGGTTTATTAGCCCCTCCTCTTACAAGATTCAAAATGTTAAATCGTTACATACAAGGTCATTCACAACGGGAGGGAGGGGGGGGGGGGGGGGGGGCTTACCCTCTTTACGTTGAATTTAAATCACGACAGGATTTCTTCTGGCTCGTACAAACTTTGTGCCGATGGAATATTGCTTTATGCCAACTCAGGTCAATCCGAATTTGGAGGAAAACCCTTATTTTGGGTTTGTAACTGACTTTTAGAACGTAGTTCCTTCGGTCTAAGAACTTAGGTGTAGGTCTTTTTTGCATATTTGTGTCGTCAACGGCGCCATTTATTACAATAATCGCACTGCAGATGAAGCTTTAATAAAAATTACTCTGAACAGGACGCTTGTTTTGTAATTTCTTGCTGTTCACATTAGAACTGTCCGGACTTATCGTGTTTTCAATACTTGGTCCCCACCACTTATTTGGGGCGAGCTGGAGTCGTGCGATACTTTCGATCAAGACAAAAAATGTGTGACAACGAAATCCGTATTCCTTCAACGACCATGCAATTGATGATAGTTTAAATGTAAATGGAGCCCTAATTGCGTCAATTCAGTTTACGTCGTGTCCCAGTTGCCTTGGCCTTAGTTCAGGATAGACCAATGAAATCATTTTAATCCCAGCATTCTCCAGATGACTGTATTGATGAGCTAAGGCGCTTAAGTACGGATCAGTTTCCGGTGTACTGATTAAACAGAGACTGGATGAAGATTATATATCTTTAGAATCGCACAAATGATCAATTCAGGGAAGGGTTCATACTTCATGAAATCTCCATTTCATGAATTTAATTTACATCGGAACATAATTTGATCATGGGTTTTTACCAATGAAATGGTTTTCAACACAGCGCTCTCCAGACATCGGTATTGATCAGATAACGAGAATAACTATCGATCAGCTTCCGGTGTAATGATCCCTTTAAGTGTACACTAAGCTTAAGTCTTCCCGCGTTCTTTGTGTTTCTTAACCTTATTTCTGGAAATGTGAGTCGGACAGTCTGGCGTCCGATTGAATTCCGTGAATTGATTTAATAACCATGACAAATATACAGTCGGGAAATATTGAATTTGATTGGAAAGACAGCTATGATTAAATCCCCACAACGTAATTGTACTATTAATAATATATTGAATCCAGTTATCATGTGATCAACTACTGGAAGATAAACAATGGGTATTTTTGTTGTTACTGTACCTTTAAATTCAACGAAAACTCCAATAAGCTCGTCCGTTGGATTATTGTTTTCAACGTGTTTAATGTTCTAAGTACAAAACTTTGAGACACGTACACTGGGCAACCACATTTACTTCATATAAATCTAAAAATTATTAACAACTATGGTAATACGTGATTTATTTAAAATCATTTCAAGCCACAGAAAATTCAATTGCATATTTCCGTTTACCTCTCTCTATTTGTTTATTCATCAACATCTAAACGCATTAAATTTGCATCATCGTTTCACTCACCAATCCATTAACTAATATCATTGAACAAGGATACGAAGCGGCATCAAATTAAAGTTGGTCTTAATTGAAAACAAAGTTGAACACATGAATACAAAAATACAACCGAATTTCGCTCCTTTTTCACATTTAACATCTCTGGTATGATTATTTATCAGAATCTTTGCTGACAAAAAAAATGTCAATGTTCTTCCGGGGTATTTTATTTCCTTCATATAAAGATTTGTATTCTTTCTATACTAACTTGTCTGTGTAAGCAGGGTCGCCATCAACAGCTACATACCCTTCCGGTTCATTCGCGGTTTTCATTAAACAAACTCGATAAAGTGGAAAGAATCACCGAGGATACCAGTACCTTTGGTTTAAGGACCAACATTAGTTTGAAATGTCTACCACGACTGCGACACATTTCTTCCTCATTTCCTCTATTAACCTCAATATTTTCGTTTTACGAAGATAAAACTCTCTTGTATAAAACACTCTAGTGTAGAAGATTTTGGTGAAGGGACCTCAACTAGGAATCGAACTTATGACACCCTAGTAAATGTCGTCTATCTGGACCAGTCTGCATTCTACAAAAAAAACGACGAGTAGCTTAAGTGCAAAGGCGGACATTCGTTTCCACACTGGTAGGATATGACAGCTCGTATAGTCATACAGTATATTTTGCCAATGCGTGGAATTCGGTGTCCGGCTCTGAGGGTCGTGGGACCGACTCTCGCATGGGTCTCAGTCTGCACAGTTCTCAAACTACAAGATAACCAGTTGATAAACATTTAGTAAGAGGTCCTTGTCTGAGAGAAATCATTAAACTTGACAATGAGCAGCAACACGACCCTGGGTATATTAACTTAATTATCAATTGTCAGTGGAGATTTGCCCTTCGACTGCCGGTCGCTGTAGCTTATTACGTAAACACAACGTTTGGATAAATGTTTGGTGGTTTTTTGTTTAGCATTTTTGTGAAATGGAAGCAAACCATATGCCCCATTTAATAGAATGGTATCTACAAACAAAGAAAAAACCGTTAATGTTGTTAACAATCACTTTCTAAACGACACAAACATTCTCAATTATCCAGCTATAGAAGGTCCATTCTATACTACCCTGTGACTACGATTTTGTTTTAATTCTCAATTAAACCACACCACGATAACTAAAGTCTGTCTAACCCTAATATCAGAAGAAAAAAAATGTTTGTTTTTCTACCAGAAGATATTGTATCAAAAATTGTGAATGGGCCGAATTACTCCATCAATGGTTTGGAAATAAAAAAAAATAACGAATAATGTTTCCTTCAAAAACAAAAACTTGTATGAACTGGTCAAACCACACACGCAAACGCAAGCACGTTGTGCTTCTGGTTAGTCATAAACTAAATCTCACTCTGCGACAGGCTATTATAGTTTCTTTAAGACAATGGATCGTTATTTAATGTGTTCCATATGTTTTGAAAGATTGAACTAGATGACCCACTTAGGACTGGAAGCAGATGGTACGCTCGGTTTAATGAGGGACACAAATCAACGGAATACTCTTTTCACAGAGTTGCCACTGTGACTTGTCTCAATAACACTGTGTTCAAAAGATTTATGTAATTCAGATAAAGGGGAAACTTTAAAGTACATCTACCAGCCCACGGTTACCCGGCGTGTATGTGTTGGATAGTAAATAAAATTTGTTCTTAAAAACTTACATAAAGTTTACAAAACATTTCCCAATCCTGTTGCACAAAAAATCCCATTTTATACTAGTTCACCTTCAAGTCGACCAACTTTACTTCGAAGATGACAGATTTATTTCCGGTTGTATCGTTCTTTACTTTCCGTAACTTGCTGATACTATTTGTTGAGTGCTTAATCCACATCTTTTTCATCTAATAAACTCAAACATAATGTCAAAAAAAGAAATAAAATTGAATCGAACTGTCACTGTTGATGTCATACACTATAAACGACTGTTCTTTTCACTATTGCTCCTATTTGAGGAGTTATAATGATGACAATGACTCGTACATATGCAAAAAGCACAAGTATAATCGATTCCTGGCGCACATCATCTCGGACGTGATACGATCATCGCTATTTTGGCGGAACTTTCACACAGCCTGTGTGTCAATCTGCCAATGTAGACAGATTCCAGCTTCCATTTATTTTACATTCAGAACATAATTTACTCCTAAACTAAATATTGTGCATCTAAAGCCATATGGAACTCGTTCGATTACCCTATATTTTCTTACATGTTCATTGTCCATACGGCGGTAAATAGGCTTCGAGCGAACAAAATCTACCATTTGAAAACATATTCGTAACACCTATCACGGCCGAGCTAAGTGATGACTGCCAAATAACGATGAATCACGCGAGGTTTTGCCGATTGGGTTCATATAGTACACTGGTACATTTCTTCCAGGATGTTTTTTTTGGGGGGTAATCTTTGTCTGTTTTAATACCAAAGTAAAGACAAATGTAGCGAACACATAGTTTATCAGATCTCCATAATTCCGACCGCGTGGACGTCTATTCTCTAATCCAAGGTGGCATGTATAAAAACGAAAACTTGAAAATTTATGCAAATAAACAAAAGGAAAAGTTTGTCAGTAAATATAATATGATAGATAATTGACATACACATTGTTTTTGTTCGGCTAAGTGGAGGATAATTCTTCACCAACTGTTGAGGCCAATTGGAAATTCCTAGCTCTCATGAACATTTTTTACCCAAACACACTAATAATTTATGTTTTTTGGCTAGCCTAACCGTAAGCTAAAAGTGCACGAAAAGTTTACCATGTCACTAGACGTCCTACAATGATGGCCAGATTGCGATAAAAATTAAGGACATTTCAGCTGTAATCTTAATTGTTTCGGCGAAATGACAGAAATGTTATGGACATTTATCCCTCTGTTATTGAGTTTGTGAAGTCGTAAATTGTGTATCTGTTCATTTAAAAAGAAACATTGTTATGTTCAAATTAGAGACCATACCAAATGTTACTAAAACTATCGTTACATTTTTTGTAGAATTCGTCGTTTTCCATTGAAAGACACTTGAATTGAAATACCAAGATAAAATGTATGGTGGACTTTCTATGCCATGTTTTATTTATTTATTTTTTGTAGATAATAATAACCAAAATTTAATCTAAATTTAACCACAGAGAAAGAGAAACCTTACGAATGTACAGAATAAAGCTAAATGCAATGCACAACACCATAATATAGAGTTACTCTGTTGAAATGATCACTACAGAACATGTAGCGTAAAATTTCCACCATACATTTTTACACCTTGGTATTTCAATTCAAATGTCTTTTAGTGGAAAACGACGAATTCTACAAAAAAATGTAACGGTACTTTTATTAATACCTTGATATTGTCTTTAATTTGAGTATGACTTTCTTTTCTTTTCCTTTAAGAAATATCATTATCAATCGGAAGTAACGGAAGTTATCTATTTTTTATCCAAGCGCATATAAGATGGAGAGCACACGATACGCATGTCGGTATGGCTGACTTTACCATACCTCTATCAACTTTTCTCAAAGGGGAATTTTTATCAACATCGTAACGTTATTGCTACATTACGGATTCAAACTGTATTTGTTTGTGTAAAAAATATGGTAATAAAACACTGAACAAAACAAGTAATGAAAGTGTCTTTAATAAGTTCGGCATTTTTCAGAGTCTTCGTCGTATATCTCTTTACAAATTCCATTTGATATCACGTGATAAAAAAACTAGTTTGGGATGGAAATCGAATTGGATGACTGACGTGTGGTGATAAAGGAGAGCTTGTAAATCTGTAAGTTAAAACTGTTGTACTTTTAAACATGATTATTTGCCCGCAACACTATTTCAGGCTTCCTGATGCCCCTAATTGTTGAAATAGGGAGTATATCTGATAGTGGGCTCCATTAATATATAAACAAAGGTAAATTAACAGCTACTGGTTGTCTTTTATAGGTTCGTCCAGCGGAATATAAAAATGGAAATTCATATGGTCACTAAACAGAAGAAAGGACCATATTTCATCTGCCAGTCAATTGAATAGCGATATCATCGGTCAGCCTGTGAGACTGGTCGGCATAATAGAGTTTCGCCAACAATTGGTTATTTCATAATTGTCCTCAATATCAAATAAAATCCTTTGCCAAGCCGTCATGGCTTAATCGTTTGATTTCCAGACTCTATACTTGCCTGGTTATTATATTAGTCCCTTTAATTTAATCAGATGTCCGGCTGTCCAACTTAACGGGTCAGAATCAAGATTTAGACACTAAAAAACTATTTCATTGTTGGATCCTAAGCTATGACCAACGCAATCGTGGCACGATCTAAGTCATTATAAAATAGAGAATCAAATACCGTCGAGTCTTTGAGTATGGATCTAAATTTCGCTGTACATGGCCTTCTTGCTCCGACGGATAATCGAGCTAAGATAGCACAGGCAGTGGCCGATTATATCGTGGCGACAAAGATATTATAATTTTTTGGGGGAATGGGGGTACTGGGGGGGTGTAAAGTCTAGTCACACAGACAGTAGTGCGATATTAAAGTGGTGATGTGGCGTAAATCAGTTCCCAGGTGGGACTGGCACACGCCATTATTTATATTATCATCATCACCGATGAGTCTTGGAGTATGGATCTAAATTGGATGAATGGTTTTACAATTTCGTGTAGTTTGTAAGCCACCCAAGAACAAACCATTGCTATGTTTTAAGAAAGTATCAAATATGTACCCAGGCTTCATTTCCAGGTTAAATACAATTTGGCCACAGTTTGTACCATACCGTTGGACACGAGATAGTTGTACGTAATGTCATAAGTAGGGTACAGTGGACAAATTAGACATGACACAAAAAATGAAATGTGTTAAAATTTAAGTTTCTTGTTTTAAAAGTACAGTTTTGATTTGCTAACATAAATATTTCTATGTAATATTAACATGGCTTTTGTCTGTTTTTCATTAATGAATTATAGGCTACACCCACACTTGAAGAGGCCTAAAGTGGTGGCTTATTAGTATCATGCAAATTCATATCAGTTTTACGCATGTTTTGTTTCTTTACGAGATAAGATCGGCCGAATTCAACATAAACACGTGTAAAAGCTTGATGTATCGTGTAGTGATCCAAATTTCATCTTTAAAATTGAAATGTTCTTTGGTAAAAATTAAACTTGAAAATCGAGAAATCATTTTTTAAAGTTTAATTCAACATGATTTGAAAAATTATATGTATATTTATTTGTTTATGTAACTATTGTTTGGTCCCCAGCTCCCATAATGCGTAGCTAGCGGACCATTGTGGGAGGCGGGAACCAGACTAAAGTCATTCTGAAAAAGAGAATCAAATCATTCTCCCTATCTACGAGTCTTTGACTCTAATGTATTTATTGGCCACCTTGATGTTCACCTAGAAAGGGTTATCCCTCTTTGCTTTTGTAAATAAAACTGTTGGACGCATGGCTGTCCTGTGTGCAGAAAATAGTAAATAATAGTCAATAGATTGGACGGAATAATAGCTCGTTGTGAATCGGCCACAAGTATTAGTATTAACTTAATGTATTAGTATTAGCCAACTTAATCCTACAAGATTTTATGTTGTCAATTGTTAATGATTGATTTCGCTGAAGTCCTGGAGTTTAATTTTCGTGATATCATTTAAATTTAAATCGTGGATTTCGTAAAACCTGGCTTACGTTTATCGATGTGATTAATTGTAAACCAAATAGTTATTATATTTGTTTTTATAGGTTTTTTGGTTTACACGAAAACATCTGAGAGAATGTGCCTGCTATGTTATAAACAGAACTTGTCAGTTGCAGAACAATCGATCAATATCGGTTCAAAAAGGGTAACACATGAGCAAACTTCATCTAAAGAAAATATGATGTGGAAGCGTTTGAGAAGACTTTATTCACAAAACAGAAGTGCAATTTTTCAATGAAAACTGATTATGCCTGACTGTCAACTACATAACTGTCTTTCTGATTTAGGTCAAAGATGAGAATATGTGACGTCTGGCAGTGACAGGGTTACAATTCTCTCCAAAATCGACGAATTGTGTTATTATATGTGAGTTCTTCCATTGACAGGGTTACAATTTTCCCCAACATCGACAATTTGCGGCATTATGCGTTCCTTCATTCGTTCAAATTAATGATTCTAAGACAACTGTCAGAAAGACGTTTAAGGCGAAGACGTCTTGGGAACTTCGTGGTCTGGTTTTGACAACTCCCTACATGTCTGATCCGAGTCGCGCGGTTATTACACTTGTCGCTTTATCAAGCGGTTATGGAACGATTAAATCTCCTTTTAATGGTGTCACAACTATTTCAGAGGCTGTTCTGTATCAGGTGGTATATGGGCACACGCACACTTAGTTTTCTTTCATTTCTGTTACAGCACCAAGAGAGCCAAACATTCAATTAAAATTTTCAGCAAGGTTTAGAAAATACTGAAAATGGCCATAATCCAATTCATCATAGACACAGCTTGACGAATGACAACTATTAAAGATCTCTGCAGATTCCAACCGCTTGATCATGCTTTTATGAACCTCTTCAGTGTAGGAGGTAGAAATACGTTACATGGTTTTTGTCGGCTGCTTCGAAAGCGTCTTTGCATGTCGCTGAAAACAAATTGTGCTCAAAATAAATGACAGATTTTCAAAATCAAATTGAAAAGGTTATGTAAAAACGCATTTAAACCCAGCAAAAGCCTTATTCAACTACATTTTCTAATTGTGTACGGTCTTGATCATTGTACCTATATATATATAGCTACCATACTCAAGAATCGAACGTGTTTGTACTCCGTCAAGCACGTTAGGCGTACTCAACTTTTTTGTATAACCTTCGATTTAGAGCATGGTTCCGGAGTCGACAGAGTTGAGCAGGGAATCTGCCCTTACCTTTTATAACCTCCGCCCAAATTGCTTACTTTGGAACCATTTCCTCTCAACGTAAAAGTTATTTACAGAACTGTGCCATTCTAAAACAAAGCATCGTATAGGGCAATGCGGAGCACAGATCTGAAACTTACTGTCTTATTCGATACTTAATATGCATTTTCTCCAATTCGTTGTGTATTTTTTATTCAAATATTATATTTGAAGCAACTTCTCAGTGTGAAAAACTTGCTATACGGCAGTAATTTCAAAACAAAAGTCGAGTGATTGCGGGAAATTTTCGAATTTGGTTTCAATCTTGCTACCCTCGTTGACAAATAAAACTAGCTTTGAGGCTACATGTTATTAATGCGCGGGGTGCGCATTTGTGATGCATAAAATATCTCTGAAAGTTCAATTTTCCGAACGGAATTGAAAATCACTTAATTTGACATATAAGTGCCAAACTTAAAATTACACTTTTTGGTTCAATACTGTTCTGTATCGTTATATATAGATTACGTAGTAGACTAATAACGACAGAGAACTCTGCATCTCCGTAAAACTAAAATAAGCGCAATGGTCGCTGGCGAATTTTTTACTTTAATTATTGGTTTCTTTACGAAACTTCTTTTCACTGAGCAATTCAAAATGAGATTTCAACCGAATGCAATTACTTTAGATTACTTTTTTGTTCAAGTTGAAAGAGAAAATACGTCTAGATTAAAACATTTACAATGTCAGTAAATACAATTAAGATGGGCAGTGTAGTTTTGTTTTGTTTTGTTTTTTTGTTTTTTTTTTAACGGGATATTAAATATTTACCTGCTGTCGTAAATAGTCCACAGTTGTCAGAAAGTAAAAGAACACCTAATTAAAATTTGCAACCCTAGCTGACTGAAATATGAAAACATTTCCTTAACCAGGTTTCTTCCTAATGTGAATATCTTAATGTGTAGACCTACTTTACTGTGTCAATACGATCTCCTGTGTACAGAAGACACTTGATGGCGATAAACAAAAACCCGTTGGAAGTGAAATTGTAACTGTTATAGAAAAACACAGATAATTGAATCATACATTTGAATATTTATCGGCAAAAGCAAAAATCGGCATTTTCAATTATACGGGATCACCAGAAAACAAAAAGTCTTGCTTTCTTTTTAGTGGGCCTTATCTCAGCATATGTGAGGTTTTGCCACAAAGATGTGTTAAAAATCTCGCCATCTGTGTCAAAATCAATAATTTGATTTGCATTAATAAACGATTGTAAAATATCTGATTGGAAGGCGCATAAGAGCCTTATGGAAATTTTGCTCTCTGGTTTTGACATGTCGTTATTGGAATTATGCCCTTATGACTAATCGTTTAATGTGGACCCTTACCCCAAACCAGTCTCTGGTAACTGATGTGAAAGTTTGCGATTTAGCACAGGAATAGCCGGTTTCTTGTATTACTGGGACAGGACATGTCCAGAAATTTGAGAGAAAACAAGAGTTCAGCCATCAATAATCACAAAATAACGAACTCTGAAACGACATTGAAAAGTCATAGCAAATATACGATGAAGATGTCATCCATACTCTGGTTGAACAGAAACATTGTGTTCACTTGCAAAGACTGGTTTTTTTTATACCTTTTCTAAGAAAAACCTTTCGTTGGTGGCGTTCTTGGCATTTTGCAAAGCTAACTTTCCTCGATGGTCTTTACAGATATATCTTGAATGAAATGAATTCATTTTATAACATGAACAGAAAGAGAAGAAACCCTACTGTATAAATAGTGTAATCGAGAAAAGTAAAATCTTCAAATTTGGATAACTATCAGCGCGGGACAAGAACGTTGCCAAGATAAGTCAAATAGCATTATTTCCACTGATGAGATTTACAAAGTAGAGCAAAGTAACGACTCCAACAAAAGACATATAATCAAAAAAAAACACATAGGTGAAATGTCACAAGAAAGAAAATATCGTTTCTTGTGTACAATGGCCATGGATGATTATGTTTCTCAATGCTTCTGGAATGGGACAACATGGCC
>JAVFBZ010199002.1:16135-29843 GCA_032466195.1 Katharina tunicata | reverse complement strand
ACTACATAGTGTAGTCAAAGACATACATGTAACACCATGGGCTCTTAAAAACAATTACTTAGACTGCTAAAAGACAGATTGTTAAAACACAGGTTGTTAAAACAAAGATCGTTAAAACGTAGATATATTTTTTAAACATAGTGTTGACAAGTAGTACACAGACTACATAGTGTAGTCAAAGACATACATGTAACACCATGGGCTCTTAAAAACAATTACTTAGACTGCTAAAAGACAGGTTGTTAAAACATAGATTGTTAAAACGTAGATATATTTTTTAAACATAGTGTTAAAACTTCTGACGTTCAGAGATAAAATAAGCTACATACATGTATCTGTAAGAGAATCTTATTGGTTCTAAAACAGACTGCAGGGAAGCGTGAGCAACAGCCACGCATTTAACAGATTGATGAAGTCGTGTGCGCAACCGTTGATGGTCGTAAAGAGAACAATGAAATATTAATTAAAAATGAGAAATGGTATCGTCTACCTAACAGGCAGCACACATGCCTGTGCCATAGAGGTTAAACCATTTTAGATACAAACTTATAGGAATGTGATCAGACGGTTTATGTTCATGCTTAAACTTCAGTCCGTCTTTATGGACTTAATTTCATTGTCAACACGTATTCAATAATTGTAAAAAGCCTGTTATTAACAAATTTATAATGGGAAATAAATAATAGATTTTCACAGGATTTTGAATTTCAGTTCCCGTTCCTTTTAAGCAACCCTGTATATTTCAATTTTCAGCAAAATGAAATTAATCACTTTTGTGTTTCAGGTAATTTCAAAATCAAAATCTTTCAAAGGATCATATTTATTGACAATAGATCCCAAAGCTCAAGGTATGTAAAAATTTGTCTGTAAACTTCTGGGATCATTATTTGTTTTCCACATTTCTCTCTAGTTTTGAGGGCACAAACCTTCTTTCTTTGTGGCTTTGGAAATGGCTAACAACAAGATGTGGCACAAAAAGCTTGTCTGTCAATTTTGGTTTTCATGTTTTTTTCTGAAATAAACCAGAAATATGTTCTATTATTACAACTCCAGTCAGCCAAACAAATAATCTGTAATAAAAGTCATCATTTTGGCCATGTAGTTATAAGTTTAGCTAATACAATGGAAGTCTTCCAATGACTAAAGATTACAGGGTGTTCTTGTGTGTTATTTGTAATGATTCTCTGTTAATTTACTGATATCTATCAATACAAGCTGTTGTAAAATTGAAATGTCCTTGACGTTAAAGGACAAGACTAAGGACGTTTGACCAGATTTCAGCCCTCTGGCTTAGGGCAGTATGTTTCCAGATTATGTTCATGCTGTCATACTTGGCACTGGAGGAACATTATCTTTCCAACGGCCCTAACGCTTAAGTGACTAAAACATTTTTGGTTGTGTTCAAGTCCCCGTCTTCTGTTGGAATACACAGCGGTCATATAAGTGAAAAATACCCTTGAGCACGGCGTTAAACACCAAATAATCAATCAATCGACCAGATTTCGCCTTGAGCACAGTTAAATACCAATCAATCAATCGACAATAATTTCACTATTTTCCACATGTAGTTTTAAAGTCTGCATAACAGTCAGTGACGTCACAGGTTCAGAAACGCAACAAATATAGCGATTTGCTATGCTTAATGGGAGCATACATAAAAAGTCTTATTTTTAACTGCTCTGGAACTTTTATCTTGCAGAACATTATCTGGTTATTTCAGTCATGTTTCTAATATACTAACTACAAAGCGTTTGAATGCAGTTAACTACCCCACGTTATAGCCCACTGTGTTCAAATCAATCCTTATTCAACGTCGGGTTCATTTAAAAACAGGGCCTGCGCCGTGGTTCAGTGGTTAGCGCGTCTGACTGCAGATTCTCCTTTGATGTACTGCACGGGTTCAAGCGGACCTGAGTTATTTGAGAGAGTCACACGAGGTGACTTCGGCAATCGCGGGGGCGGTTTTTATGAGGTTTCCTCCCGGTTTCCGCCCTATTGAATAGAGCAGATTAAGAAGTGGAGAATCCGTCATATAAATGAAATACTTTGGGCTTGACGTTAAACACCAATCAAACAAACAAACAATCTTTCTCTCCCTTTCTTAGGGCTGACAGGAGCAGCTGATACACCTATAACATTCAAAGGTGGGCGTAGCCTGACTGATGACATCACAATCCAGTCAGCCAATCAAGATGACCTGAATTCTAACAATGTTTCAAATCAGAAGAAAATGATTCTAAAGCCTGACCAATCACAGACAAGCAAAGCAGATTCAAAAACCAGACAATCAGGTTCTGCATCAGATTTGAAAAATTCTCAAAACGACCAATCACAAAGCAAAAGCGGTGACAATGACTGTTGGACTCAGAATCAACAAATGATATTCGAATGGGCGTTGAAGCAAAACCCCAAGGGCACAGAACTCCGATGGGAGAAAGTAGCGGAGCATATACCAGGCAAAACAAAGGTAGGACAATAAGAATAGTTTATCTCGTATTAGCGACATTTAGAAGCTGGGTACATCACAAATATACCCAGAAGTTGAAAATCCATCTCAGTCGTCATGTTTTTTTTAAGAATAGTTTATTTAGAAAACTCCAAACAAGGAAGTCATAGCTTATACATTTAAGCTCTGTTTAATAAAGCACCATCATTAAGGCATGTATGTAGTCTTATGTCATGATGTGCTATAAACAAGAAAGACTACTTGATATAGTTTAAATATATTCTGACAATATCATCACCAGTTCAATGCATATCTGTAAAACAAACTTACAAAGCAAATATATAATAACATGACTTCCATGTTTTGATCAGACTTACCAGCTGATGTTGAACAGTTAAATACTACGAATTAGGTGCACACTTGTTTGGGCAAACAGGAACCTTAATAATGAATGATCAAATCTGGGAGAGTAGCTTAGAGTTTGTCTACGACGACCTAATGGTACAGGGGAGTGTGCATTTTCTTCAACAGGAAATGTCCCCTATAAATGTAGTAATTCTCAAATGTATTTATACAATAGTTTGCAATAATAGGTATGACACAAAAACCCACCTGGCTACATGAATTGAACCACAGACGCTTGTATCTAGAGAATAATCGCCGAAAACTCATAACACTAGGCTGGACTAGCCCTCTACTGTATGTATAAGAGGCGAAGATAAGAAAGACACTTTCGGCAAATTTCCGGACACTCGATAAATAAAACAACCTGAACCAATGTTACTACGCATTTTAGCAAAATGACAACGCATTTGAAAAGAGGAGCCCTAAATCACCCCAGGTACGTAGTAACATTGGTGCAGGTTGTTTTATTTATCGATTTCTGGAAAGTGTCTTTCCTATCTTCCACTCTTATACATACAGTAGAGTGCTAGTCCAGCCTAGTGTTATGAGTTTTCGGCGATTATTCTCTAGATACAAGCATCTGCGATTGAACTGACTTTACATGGACAAATTTACGCATATATGGATGTCATACAAGTTGAATAAACTTGACTCTTGATGAAGAAAATGTACAATAAAGGTCTCTCTCTGTCTCTATCTCTATCTCATATTCATTGTAACATGTAGAGCCCTTCATACTATATTTTAATACTATATTTTAGCTTTATCAGGTCATCTTCTGTTATTTAAGCAAATAAATATATGATACTGACCTGATAGAGCAGGTAAATAAAACCTACACTTAAACAGTCCATAGATGGTGGTAGGACAGGGGCTTCATGTGCCCTGTTGGTCTCAGGGCTAATGGGCATCAGAAAAGCCTAGTTGTTGTGTTGACCTGTTTTTTGTCTGGTACATGTCAATGTACTAGGGGTTCATCTGTGTGACAGCATCGTTTAGGATAGCTCCATTTTGTTTCCATGTTATATCCGTGCTGTCATACATGTACTTAGCACTGGAGGGCCATTATCTTTCCAACAGCAAAAACACTAACGAGACTACACATTTTATGGTTGTGTTAAGAGTCACTGTCTACTGTTTAAATACAGTGCTGGCATATATTAAAGTGAAATACCCATGAGCACAACGTTTAACACCAATCAATTAATCAATGACAACTAACTAACTGTAAACAATTCTTACCTACAGGAGGACTGCATGTGCAGATTTAAATACCTGGCAGAGATGGTACGGAAAAGAAAAGCTGCCGCAAGTTAATCAAGTCGAGATGTTTCGCAACAATTAGCAAAACTGACTGTCCTAATCTCCTCAAATTGGGACAGCTTTTGGACAGTTCTCTACAGAGTGGCCTACCCTAAAACAAATTGCTAAAAAGAAATTTCGGAATTTGCTTTTAAACATTTTATATTTTTAGTTGAATAAAAAGTACTGTTCTGGACTTTATACTTCCATACTAGTCATCCACAAATCCAAATTAAGTCTGCAAAATAAAACTGTTGTGTCAATTCGTCAAATGTTTTATTTACGCCCTGAATTATTTTGTGGAATTGTTCCCTGGACTGCTAACTTTGCTTGGGTGCGGCGGGGTTGGGGGGGGGGGAGTCTCCGGCGTGTGCCCTGGTGCTCTCTGAGCTAAGGGGTATTTGACACAGATTTGTTGTGGTGTCCTGTATTTTGTCCTGTAAACATGGTAAATGTATTTTGGCGTCTTCTGTGTAGAGTGGTTTTCTCCACTAATTGGACTGGCAATCAGTCATATAAGTGGAATAACCTTATTAAGTATGGAGTAAAACCCGAATTAAACTAACCTTTACTTGGGCAATTCTCTTTACCACTAGTTAGAATAATCTGATTTACAGAGTGGTTTCTACTGCAGTATTGTACTACAATACTTTGAAGACCTTCATATGATAAAAGTGGTGCACAATCAAGTAATCCGTGTGGCTAAAGCCAGTGTGTTTTGAGCTTACATTTATGCTGTCAAACTTAGCACTGGGGGGAGATTATCTGAGATTCTCTCTACTAGAGCTAATGGTAGGCCTACTCACATTGGTTGTTTGTTGCAATACACTGCCATCATATAAGTGAAATAACCTTGAGTGGTGAACGTCAATCAATCATACAAGCAGGTAATCTGATTCATATAACCGGATAGGTTTTTCTCTACAGAATTACTGTAGTAAGAAATCTTGTACACCCTGTATATGTATTGTAGTGTCTTGTGTTGTCTAGGGTGGCTTCCTGCGCCGATTTGGCTAGCACCTGTCATATGAGTGAAATAACCTTGCTATTATATGAGGAAAATTACCTTTACAAGTATGACGTAAATCCCCCATCAATCAAAGAAACAAAATCACTCACTCAATTGGATGTTTCTGAGTTAAGGAGCATATGATGCTGATTTGTTGTGGTGCCCTGTTTTGTTAATGTTATGTAAATGTTTTGTCCTGTCTTGCATGTTGCCAGCGTCGTTTACGGCGGTTTCCTTCACCGATTGGTCTGGCACGCCGTCATATAAGTGAAATAACCTTAAGCACGGCGATAAACCTCAATTAATTAAACAAACAAACAAATCAATTGGATATTATTGTTTTATTTTTTTTTCCACTCTGTCCTTTTTTGGCATACTGCCATTTGATTTTGTTTTCGAGTTCGCTTGCGGTGAGCTATAGTTACAACAATTGGCGGTTGAGTGTCTGTGTGAGTGTGTTTAATGTCCGCCCGGACTGTAACCTCGTTCTGTATTACAGGATTTCAAAATAGCTATAGAGCGTCGCTGTGATCCCACTTTTCTGACGATTAAGGGCAATGTCACAGATTGAGGTCAAATGAAAAAAAAATCAATTATAGATCTTGTCTAAAAAATGACAAAAGCCGTAAGTGTTGAGAAAAGGAACGGGTTGTTGACGGGAGCTGCTGTGTTCTGGGGCCCTCTATCAGGACAATCGGCCAAACCTCTCATGATTTCTCGTTAATTTGCTGCCATCACTACACTCGGAAGCCATCGAATGTCATTTTGGCCGAAACTGTTTCACAGCCTGTGGTTCAAACTGCCGATGTAGACAGATTCCACAGTTTCCCTTTATGTTTCATTCAGAACATAATTTACTCCTAAACTAAATATTGTGCATCTAAAGCCATATGAAATTCGTTGGATTACCCTATATTTTCTTACGTGTTAATTGTCCATACGGCCATAAATAAGCTTCCGGTGAAAAAATTCATACACCTATCACGGCCGTGCTACGTCATGACAGCGAAATAACGAGAGATCACGCGAAGTTTTGCCGATTGGCCATCACTAAGCTCGGTCGTGTATGAATATGTCTCAAAATGATACATTGTGTTCGCCAGAAGCTATTTTACCGCCGTATGCACAATTTAAATAGAGGAAGAAAAAAAACTTGTCCCCAGGCCGATCAATTTAATGGCTGTCAAAGAAAATAAAATCGTTAGGCAGGACAACCCAATAAGCTCTAAACCTAAACTGCACGATTGGATAACTTGTTTGGGTGGACAATAAGATGGACAGTCAATACCTAATAAACTGGACGGAAGGCAGAATGATTTGATTCTTCATTTTAGAATTTTGTGGGGTGCTGCGATTGTCCCGTATTGTCCCGAGTTGTAAATTACGCCGAGGGTGGTTTTCTTCACCGATTGGGTCAGCGCCCCGTCATATGAAGTCTGAAACACTCGTGGGTGGAGTTTTGGTCGAAGTGTGAAGAAAATTCCGGTCTATAGAATGAGAAATATCTCTCAACAGTTAATAAAAGTTAGATTTGCACTATTAAGTAGAAGAGCTCATCACCTAACCTCCCAGATTTCGTTGTTCGAAATACGAGAAAGCTTTGTCGCTCTAGTAAATTGGGACAATAAAAATGGACAATAAAAATACAAAGATGTAAACTAAATTAGAAACTTAATAAGTTGTTGACTTCCTTTTTTTTGGTACACGGAACTGGAAACTGTCGTTTACGTTGGTTACAAGTTTGGACTTAATCAACTATGTAAGAGAATATAAGATTGGGACACCGTCATACGAGTAAAATAACATCATGTGCAGAGGAATATCCCGATCAATCAAAAGAGAAACCAAAGTTTGTTATTTTGTCCCCTATTTTTTCGTTTGGTTGAAACTAAAAGTGTGTCTTGGCCAATTTGAAAATACTCCCTATTAAAGTCACATATACGCACCCAAAATTAGGAGTTTTCAACTAATTCCGTTTGCCTTGATTTTTACAAGATTTGATGTTTGTTCAAAATTAAAACAGTCACGTTAAAATAAAAATTATTCATTGGGTACAAAGCTTGTACGGACCCGGAGAAATCTAGCTGTTCTTCGAATTTAACGGAAAGAGGGCTGGCCATATTTTCTCACAAAGACTTTGATCCAGCCGGGGTGAATGTCCTTGTTTGTAACGGGCCGACATTTTGAACCTTGTAAGGGGTGTGGCTATCACGGTTGACTAGGCGTGATGTCGGTACATCAAAGTGTGTCTGAGCTGTGACAGCAGATTGACACATTTCCAATGAAAAATTCTGACAGAATTTTCAGATTTTTTTACTTTTACCAGGCTTTTAAGGTACCTTTACCTCTAAATATGGGAGTAGAATTAACGGAATACCTCTAACTTTTACATTTTAATGAAAATATTTATAATTCATGTGATTCTCTGAAAACCCCAAAAACAGAATATTTGGGTGCGTATGTGACTTTAACAGATGGGAAGAGATCGGAGATTGCGATAAGTCAGTTTCAGGTGCGCGTTATCTTGACAATATTAGTTCATATCGCAAATTCGATATTTAAAACTCCACAACTCAAAATTTCAGGTTAGAGTTGTCAAGTTATCGTGTTGGCAATTTATCAGTTATATAGTTATCTCTTGATAACGGTGTAAGAAGCAACACCGAAATTTCGTCCGAATAAACTCAGAAGTTAATAATCCATAGTAGTTCCTGTGTTATTATATAACCAACTTCTAAATGCCACTTTAAAAAGTTATATAGTTCCAGTTCCACTTTGCGAACTGGGGTGTATAAAGAAAGTTCTCTGTGGGAATTGTTTTTCCCGGCGTTGAAGAACAATTCCAACTATCTGAACCTCAACTTGCGCGAGATAGAAACGCAACTGATCCTTTATCTTATGCAATACAGGATAGTTCAGTCTCCCCTTGTAACGACTTGGTAATTCCCTAGAGAACGTACATCTACAAGGGTTTTGGGTATCCAAATCAACTGAGAATAGTTAACGCAATGCCCTTGTTTTCGGACTCTTCCGTCTGTTTTGTATTACCCCGATAAAGAATTACAAAACGATACCCATTTTCTTAGCATTTTAAATTTCAAATATAATAACTATTACTTTTTTCATGAATGTAGAGAAAGACAACTTTGCTTGTCTCCATCGGGATTTTTAGTGTTATTACCAGCGGGGTGTATTTAATTTGAGCTATAAAAAATAAATTCATATTTCTGCAAACCAAAGGAATGCCCTGAGCGTGGATTTGATAAACTCGCTTCTTCTCCTCAGCCAACTAAGACGAACTATTGTGTATTGATAAGTATAATGATCGGAAGTTATAACTAAATTACCAAGCAATATTGTCCGTTATTTTTATCTACTTAACTTACAACGGGATATACCCGGACTAGGTTCGACCTCCTCCAGTTGCTGTGGAGTTCGCGGGGTGGTTTTTACGAGGTTTCTTCCGGTTTTCGTCATATAGGTGAAATACTCTTGGATACGACGCTAAACACAAATCAAACAAACAATCATATACAACGGGATTAAATAAAATACCCTCAGGGGTTTCTGTTCCAGCCAGAATTTACTCAACTTATGTAAAGCTTGTTATTGTGAAACATCAGTGTTGACAGCGGCCTCTCTTGGTTGTATGTGCAACGTTTTCGTATCATGGCTGCGGACCTCATTGTCAGTATCTGTGCTGGGACGTCGCAGTTGTTACAGAGAGGGGTATTTGTCCACATTTAGTCCTTCTGTTATATTGTCAATTTATGCCCATTCAAACGTTCGAATGCTAATTAATTAAGTTTGAATAGTTTGTTGATTGTATTTATATCTTTCTGTTGAAAGAAATCCAATGAAATGGTGAAACGCATTTGCATTTGACTCAGTGATGCGGCCTAGTTTGGCGTCACTTGCTTCTCCTATTGACCTTCCGATATTGTAATGTAATTTTCCTCATTCAGCCACGATCTCGTTTAATTCGTTACATGGAGATATATGAATTTTGGCAAGCCTTTAATCATTTGTAAATTTTGAAAGTCAGTAGACCCATCTGTTCGTCAATTAAATGGCTGTTTGGCGCTAGGCAGTTCTATGTCACTTGGCAAAACACTACTTCGACATAACCCGTAAACGTCATTAAATTCCACTCGTCGGTCAATTATTTTCATGACGTGGCAGGAATGTTAAAGCTCGGACACATGCCATACAAATTACACTCGTTTGTTACGGTGAAATGAGGAAAAAACTAAATATATTGACATTCAAAAAAGTGTGTTTTCCAAATAATTTATTCCAAAACGAAGTTCACACTGTTCCTATTGAATATATGGTAAATAGAGAACATACGAGCGAGGGTTAAACACCTCCTTACTCCTACGTCACGATGACGTCAAACACAACTTTGGTGCGACCTTTTAAAGTGTAAGATCAATGTTCTCATTTAAAATCTGCAAATGAAACAAAAACAACATTGTAAGCTTTATTAAATAAAGACGATCACAAATACAGCAGTACTACAGGCACTAGAGGTATTTCTAGGATGGGCCTTTAGTGCGCCACAATTCGATAACGTCTAACCGGAAGTCTAACAGTAGCCATTTTAACCCATATTGATGTTGAATAAGTCACTTGACGTTGTGTTCTCAGTAAGTAAAAATACAATTTGTATCAAATGGTCCATTGATTCACTTGGATGACGGACCTTGTATGTGTTCACTAGATATTTTAATATAGCCTTGAAAGCAATAGCAAGGCTGCTGACCCTTGAACCGATCAAGCGACCTAGAGTCACCGCTTTCACGTGACTCTTGACGATTGATCGTTTCGAACTAATGTTATTCTAAATAGTTCTATTTTATCTTTTTTATTTCTTTGCTGTCACCTGCTCTATGTTATATATTATTGGTGCAAATTGCTTTTGATGTCCTATTTACATAGCCTACGTTTATCTACATGCGATATAAATATTGTCTCATGCGGCAAATGGCTAAAAACGGCCATTAATTACGCAAAAGTTGTTAATCGGAGAGGACGAAAATTACCGAAGGAAGGCAATCGGAGCAAAAGTGCTGTAAATCCAAACTGCCCGTGTGACTTTCGTAGTCACGTGGAATCCACCCATTATTCATATAACTTGACTTTGCGTGATTTACAATTACAACACATCAACAGTCATTTTTAACCTTCCGGTTAGACGAAAAAATTGCGAAATTTGTTTCATATCTTATTACACGTGATGATTGGCAAAGGTCGTATTTTTTTCTTAATGTCCTACGAACTGAAACCTGTCAGCGAAGTACGAGTGGAGTCCGTCTCAAGGCCCGTAACTTTAACCCAACCCCGATCTGTAATGTTCGAGCTGGTTTACAACCAAAATGATATTTCATACATTTTATCATTTAGCTAATCTTGGTGGTATACCAAAACGATTTCACGTGTCCATACCCCTGATTAACATCTGTGTTCAGTAAGATTTGGCTGTAGTCTATGGACATCTGCTAATCACGATAGCTGCACCACAAGTTGCACAAGCTCTGATTGGCTTCAGGCGCATTCACACAATGCGATTTGTAGTACCGACTTTAGGGGATTCCCCTCATTTACAGTGCTTTTATTGGTCGATATTTGTCCTGAAAATTTTCGACCAATCCAACGGCGGCTTATATGGGGAATCCCCTAAGTCGTTACTACAAATCGCATCGTGTGACTTCACCTTTAGTTAATCACTCGCGTGCAGACTGGACCTGTGCAATGCTCATACCACATTAAAAAAGCTGAATTCAGCATGATTGTTATATTCCCTATTGATTTTATGCTCAAATCGTTCGTTTTGTATTACGTCTCGATTATTATAATATCAGATTTTCGGATCACTCATTGTCTTTTAAAAGACGTTTTGATTATAGGTCTGATAAAAGCGGCTGGCAAAATTTCAACCAATCAACGAAAAGTTTATTGCTCAGTCTATATCTTCTGCTCTGTTGTACTCCGTATAGACCTCGTCAAAAGGCCGTAGCTAAATGCTGGCGAACTAACACATCGTATAACAGATATTTTGAGCTTGAAACCTGCAAATATTCACAGCTAAACTGAACACTTTTAAAGCACGCAGCCACTAACAATTCCGCCATCTTAAAGTATTTTAAACTTTACCCAGCGTGGCCTTGACCTCATGTCCTCTAAAATGTTCAGACTTTGAAAGTCCTTGGGGTATTAGGAATATGACTTTCTTCACCTGCCCATTAACAATTGGCCCCGATCCCAATACAGGCATTAAACATGAACTAAATAACCTGGATTCGAACCACTGCGGAAAACACAATTAAGCTGGGAAATTTATCCGGAGCTTCCTGTGATCTGGTGCTCTCTGATCTCAGTGGTATGCGGAAGTCGATTTATTGTGGTGGCGTGTTTGAGGTTTGTTTGCCAGTTGCCAGAAAAGGCAAAGATGGCTTCCTGAACCCATCAGACTGATAGCCAGTACTATGAGTGAAGTAACCTTAAGTACGACATAAAACTCCAGTCAAACCTTCAACATCATAAACTTTACTTACTCTCTTCCATTCTCTACCGAACTGATTTCGTGATAACGTTGATGTTGCTGAAAGAAAAAATAACAAAATATTTGTAATTTTTAAGTATCAACTGGTATCTACATGTATAAATATGAAACAAACCCGAACTCAAAGTTACGTTAATGCACGACTCACGGTCTTTTCACTTGTATTATGACGGTAATATACGAACTTATTGAAGTCATGGGAATCTCAATTTATGAAGATCATAAAGATGCCTTTAGTTTTTCTTGTTATATATAACTAACCAAAAGCTTAAGTTTTACTCATGTAAGTTGTATTTGAGAACTGTATCTTAGTCACTGCCATGCACTACAAGTCTTGTGGTTTGCATGCCATGACGACTGACCACGGATCGAGTACTGTGTATGTAATGATCTGCAGTATTCTGTTAAAGAGGCATTTAGAAGCTGGAAACATAACAAAAACATGACTAGGACGCTTATAAATATACCCAGAAGTTGAAAATCCATTCCATTCTTGATAATGGTTTTAAATTAAACCGAAATATTGAATCACCATGCATCCATGTGTATCTTTTGTTGGAGTCGTAACTTTACTCGAATTTGTTAAACTCATCAGTGGAAATAAGGTGATTTAAAAATCCATCTTAGTCATGTTTTTGTTATGAATTAGTCTGTGTAACTTGTATTCTTAGATAGCGAAAACTGTACGATTAATTTGGTAAGCACGTAAGCTATAGGTCTATTGAGGTGTATCAACTGGTTATCAGAGTAAATTGAAACGAATCCCACCGGAGTTAGTATAACTAATAAAACTCCGACTTACCGTCCCTGTCGGCCAAATAGAATAGCGCATTTGTATCAAAGGTGTTCAAATAACGGTTGTTATCCACATCCAACTCGTTAAATACAAAGTCTAGCTTATCTTCCAACAGTCCGGCCTTTCGTTGGAAGTCGATGAAAAACTCATCTTTGTCCACACGATTGTTTGCTAGAAGAGAAGTGGAATAATTCATAGTTGGTTTTTAAATTCATATCTTGGCTTATTTACTGTTTAGCAAAATAAAGATACTTACACCACTAGTTATTTGAACTAGTGAAAATGTCACTGCTACCTTTTAGTACAGACAAAAACACACAGGTTAATTGGAAGCTCCCGGCTCCACCGGTTGCGCCTCGTGGGGAGATTGTTGCAGTTTATGCTCATTGCTTACCATCCAAATCCCCCTCCATGACAAGCTGCTGATGCTCCTCTATTGATATCAGTTCATTCGTGTCGTTGTCAATGTGTTCGAATAGCTCGTTCACTTTATTAGCCAATAAGTCATCTTCGATTTCATCTGAAAATATCAATCACAGAAATAAGAATAAACATGATATGGCAAAGGATAACAACGTTGCTAAGGATACTTACTCCAAGGAAAGAAATAAATATTTTGGTGAATAATCCACCCTAAAGGACACTGGAATCACAGAAGACACTGCAGTACATATACAGGACGAAAACCAAGACTCCACAACAAATCGGCTTCCTGATGCTCCGTAGCTCTGAGAGCACCAGGGACTAGGAGGGTTCCACTCAACCACCCGCGTCAGCACTAGACGTCAAAGTGGCTATGACCTCCCAATAATCCCCGCCCCACCTCAGCAGACTTACCGACTTTGCTGACCTTGTACAGAGAGATGGTACCGCTGACTGATCCTGATACCAACAAAAGAGGCTCAAGAGTGGGACTGTCTTGAGCACTAACGAACCTACCGGGAATCAAACAAAGAAATATAATATTATTTTGTTTACAAATCCAGTTGATTATGCCGGAACTTTTATTTGTAGTCCGTCTATTTATAAAAAAAAAAAACAGATCTATATAAATAAGGACACAGGTTTTGTGGATATCAACTTCTTCTTTTTAATAAAGACGAAGTTGATATCCATAAAACCTGTGTCCTTATTATGATTATCTACAACTTCTGAATACCACTTAAAGAAGACTTTAAATATTTT